>BLSH010205977.1:666755-681421 GCA_018402905.1 Glandirana rugosa
ATATTCTCTGTCGAGGAGACGAAAGTAAGGGTTTACAAATCGTCATCCCCGTGGAGGGAGAGTGTGTAGTCGCTAGATAGTGTTGACGGTCAGGTAACTGCTGTTTTAATTTCACCAACGTTTGGGAATGTATATGGGTCACTTCACTGACCGGAATCCACTATGTGTCTCTACTTTGTATAGGAGGAAGTATTCAACATGGACAAATAGACGTCAGCAGTTAAGAGATGTCGACAAGTTTCACGTCTTAAATATTTCGAAAAAACTCGAAAATCTTTTGTCCCCTACCCCTCGACTTTAATGTAGGACGTCTCGAGACTGTACCACTTCAAGCGCAGGAAAGGATTCAAATTCTGTTTATGTTCCTTCATCTGTTATCAGCATGAGTCACTTCTGACAAGTTTTCCTGACACCAAGAGAAAAATGGTGACACGGGAGGGAGCTCCAGCACACAGCCTGTGATTGACAGTTCCTGGGTGCTGTGTGAAGGGGAGGGGGGGTGTCCATTCCCTCCAATCAGCTGTCAGAGCTCTGCAGGATGTAATTTCAGCTCCCCATCCCCTGTTTTCTAAAAGCTCAAAAAAGCTTTATAAATTCTGCACTTTGAACAGCTGTAGAGAATTGACGACTGCAGATAAACAGGTACAACTTATGAAGGAGGATATGTTTCATCTCTGTGTATCACCTAAGGCCAGTCACTTCACTGGGTATATGTAAGGGTTTGCAACCACTTTAATTTTGTCGTCAATGGACTGGCAGTTGTGATAGATCGCTGATGTGTGAGAGGGAGGTGCCCCTACTGCTAAACATTTGGGAATGAAAGCAGAGGAGGAGATTGTTGATTGCTTGAGCTGCCTGCCCACCCCAATATGCAGGGAAACTGGAAATGTTGTGAAATTATAGTGAGTGATCAACATGAAAAAACGACATCCTGTGGCATAAGGAAATTTTTATTTTTTAATTGTTAAAATGGTAGTAAACCCTCCTATCATTTTCAGCCAAGGAAGCTGCCATCTTGGCCTCTGTTTAACCTCCAACTGCCATGATGCTGCACATGTGATCAGCTATGACACCAGCCATTGGATGGTTTGACAGTTTGGTTTAGAGCACAACCAATGGGAGTGTTACATTTCCTTGCCGGAAATATAACTGGTTTTTAACCTGTTAAATGGATGGGTTTACTACCGCTTTAAGACTTAAGAAGATTGTATAACTGTAGAGTCAGACAGCATCCATAACACATCTCAAGTTTAAATGACAGGTCTCTCCCTTTCCTGTTTTAATTGGGATAAAGAGAAAGTCTGTCAATTCTTAACACTCTTTGCACATGACTTATTTTATGGCTTGTCAAATTCATTGTCAAATAATTAATCCTTGGCTCTTATTACTGAAACAAATCCACTTCAATTAATAATAACCAACAAACAGGATGCTATAGAATTCTACAGTTTATTACTTGTGGTGTAATTATCCCGCACGCCACCAATTACAGGTGCTGCCCCAGGGTGGCGCGGAGACAATGGAATATTGTGAGCATTGCTCTGACAGCTGAGCGGTGGGACAGTCTACAGATCCCCCAACTCCCCAGCTTGCCAGTCTGGGGCCACTTCCTGCCCCCTTGCATTGCTCCAGGTATTTCATATTTTTACAGGCTTTACATACGTCCTGGGAAAGCTGGGAAAACACACTTCTATTTATTTATCTTTTTTCCTGTAAGGGCTAGATTGAAATAATATAAAGGGGATACTGTGCCCACACCACAGCTGTGCCTATTATTAAAAAATGAATTCTAATACAGGTAAAGAGGTAACAAATAAGAATAACTTATATAACTTACAGTGCCATGAAAAAGTATTCATACCCCTTGCAATGTTCCACATTTTGTCAGGTTACGTAAATGTATTTTATTGGGATTTTATGTGATAGACCAACACAAAGTGGCACATAATTGTGAAGTGGAAGGAAAATGATAAATGGTTTTCCAATTTTTTTACAAATAAATATGTGAAAAGTGTGGCGTGCATTTGTATGCAGCCCCCTTTACTCTGATACCCCTAACTATAATCTAGTGGAACAAATAGCCTTCAGAAGTCACCTAATAATTAAATAGAGTCCACCTGTGTGTAATGTAATCTCAGTATAAATACAGCTGTTGTGTGAAGCCCTCTGAGGTTTGTTAGTGAAGAAACAGCATCATGAAGGCCAAGGAACACACCAGACAGGTCAGGGATAAAGTTGTGGAGAAGTTTAAAGCAGGGTTAGGTTATAAAAAAGTGTCCCAAACTTTGAACATCTCACTGAGCACCATCATCCGAAAATGGAAAGAGTATGGCACAACTGCAAACCTACCAGGACATGGCCGTCCACCTAAACTGACAGGTGGGGCAAGGAGAACATTAATCAGAGAAGCATCCAAGAGGCCCATGGTAACTCTGGAAGAGCTGCAGAGATCCACAGCTCAGGTGGGAGAATCTGTCCACAGGACAACTATTAGTCGTGCTCTCCACAAATCTGGTCTTTATGGAAAAGTGGCAAGAAGAACGCCATTGTTGAATGAAAGCCATAAGATGTCTCGTTTGCAGTTTGAGATAAGACTAAAATGTAACTTTTTGGCCTAAAAGCAAAATACTATGTGGGGTGGAAAACTGACACTGCACATTTCCTTGAACACATCATCCCCACCGTGAAACATGGTGGCGGCAGCATCATGTAGTGTGGATGCTTTCCTTCAGCAGGGACAGGGAAGCTGGCCAGAGTTGATGGGAAGATGGATGGAACCAAAAACAGGGCAATCTTATAAGAAAACCTGTTAGAGTATGCAAAAGACTTGAGACTGGAACGGAGGTTTACCTTCCAGCAGGACAACGACCCTAAACATACAGCCAGAGCTACAATGGAATGGTTTAGATCAAAGCATATTCATGTGTTAGAATGGCTCAGTCATAGTCCAGACCTAAATCCAACTAAGAATCTGTGGCAAGACTTGAAAATTGGTGTTCACAGACGTTCTCCATCCAATCTTACAGAGCTTGAGATATTTTGCAAAGAAGAATGAGCAAAAATGTCCTCTCTAGATGGGCAAAGCTGGTAGAGATGTCCCCAAAAAGACTTGCAGCTGTAATTGCAGAGAAAGGTGGTTCTGCAAAGTATTGACTCAGGGGGGCTGAATACAAATGCACCCCTCACTTTTCACAGATTTATTTGTAAAACATTTTGAAAACCATTTATCATTTTCCTTCCACTTCACAATTATGTGCCACTTTGTGTTGGTCTATCACATAAAATCCCAATAAAATACATTTACATTTTTGGTTGTAACATGACAAAATGTGAAAAAAAAGGGGTATGAATACTTTTTCAAGGCACTGTTTATAGATCAAATAAGAGACTTGAAGGGAAACTCCACTTTGGTTGGAAAAATAATATAGCATCTAAAATTGCTACAAACACCATTTGCCGAACTAGAGCCATTTTTTTTTTTTTTTTTTGCACACATATTTTGCAAAAATCTGTATTTTTTGCTATACAATTATTTAAAACCCCTAGGACGTTATATATTTTCTGAACGTAGAGGCTCTGTTGAATAAAAAGATGGTTGTTTGCAAGTTTTTATGTCACATGGTATTTGGGAAACTGTTTATTAAATGCATATTTAAAGGGAAAAAAAGTGAATTTCAGTGCATACACACAATACAATAAACAATTATTTTGGAAAATTTAACAGATGAGGTTGTGTAGAGTACTGTGAAATGGATCAGTGGTTATAAAGCCGCAGGATCACTTTCACGTTAAAGCTAGGCGCCATCTGAAAAAGAAGCACAAGCTGATGTCTGCTATTGTGCCCATCAGCTTGTGCAAGTGACAGTAAAGTCTTGTTTTCTTTCGTTTAAAAATAACAAATATGTTATACTTACCTGCTCTGTGTAGTTGTTTTGCACAGAGCAGCCCAGATCCTCCTGTTTTCGGGTCCCTCGCCAGCATTTATGGGCCCTCCCTCCTGCTGAGTGTCCCCAAAGCAAGCAGCTTGCTATGGGGGCACCTGAGCCAAGCCGCTGTTCTGTGTGACCATTCAGATATGGAGCTGTGGCTCGGCCCCACCCCCTCTCTCTCCTCATTGGGTCAATGACTCCTCAATGGCCCCACTGCTGTCTCAGCCAATGAGGGACAGTCCACGGACAGCCGAGGCTCTTGTGTGCAACATCACTGGATCAAGATGGGGTTCAGGTAAGTAGTAGGGGGGCTCTGGGGGGCTGCTACATACAGAAGGTTTTTTTTACCTTAATGCATAGAATGCATTAAGATAAAACATCTTCTGCCTTAAGAATCACTTTAAAGTGATTCTAAAGCAGTGTTTCTCAAACTTTTTTGTCTTGCGGCGCACCACTAATGATATTCTTTTCCTCTGTAAATCTTTGGATATAGTCCCTAATCATTCAACCCCAATAATTTACCCACTATTGATGTTAAGCTGACTGGCCTGTAGTTCCCAGGAATATGTCTCTGCCCTTTTTCGTATATTGGTACCACATTGGCTTTATACATACAGTACCTACCTGCATCATACTTACCTGCTCTGTGCAATAATTTTGCACAGAGCAACCCCAATCCTCCACTTCTCAGGTCCCCTGCCAGCACTTCTGGCCTCTCCTCCTTGCCGAGTGCCCCCAGAGAAAGCTGCTTGCTCTGTGGGCACTTATGCATGCTCATTTCTAAGCCAGCTCTGTGTGTCTATGGGACATACAGAGCTTGTCTCAGTCCCGCCCCACGCTTCCTCCTCCCTGGCTGTAATTGACAACAGCAGGGGCCAATGGTTCACTCTGCTGCGCCTCAGCCCATAAAGAGGGAGAGACCCGGGAGAGCCGCTGCTCTCGTGCACATCGCTGGATTGAAATTGGGCTCAGGTAAGTATTATGGGGGGGGGGCTTAAGTATAGGCATGTTAGTTATTATTATTCTTTTAAAAACAAGGGTTTACAACCACTTTAACTAATTCTAAAATATGCAAACTGTGTAACTTTCCTCATAAGAACACTGAGAGTGCACCAGGTGGGTATAACGAACAAAGACCCTCCTATTCAAGAATCAGACTGGAAAGGAAATGGTAAAAAATGTTTTGTTTCATAAAAACAGAAAAAGCTAGTAATCTGCCACAAAGTTTTTAAAATGAACACAGAACACTCAGACGAAATAGTTTGTTTTTCTCATCAAACATGAAGTTACATTTTAAAAGGCATTGGCATAAGGGAGTGGCCCTTGTTGAGCTGCCATTGTCCTCTTGATTTTGAAGGTGGAAGGTCCAGGACTGCCTGGTAAGTCACTGAACTGATGGTCCCAAACCCAATAATCACTTGCTATAACTGGGCCATATTGCATCATTGCTTCCTGACACACCAGTCTGATATCAGCTTTCATTCACAAAGACTATACAGGCAAATCTAAGCCTCTACTACTAAACTTGTAAAAATTAAAATTTCAAATTGGTGCATTGAGCTGGCCCATACCAATTGTCTTTGGGCAGTGGGGCTACTATAAAAAAAAATGAAGTAAAGGAAGATTTGTATTTCATAATAGCAGTTACATTCCAAGTGTCCTTTTTCTAATACAGAGTAGAAATAAAGTAAAATAAAGGATGAGAGAGGCTCCTAAAGGGAAAAGTCATTTTGCTATAATCCAGTTTCTATAAATCAGTATAAAGTTAACAAAAAAAGCCCTCTAAAAATGTGAAATACATGAAGCACATTTTGAGATTTTTTTTTGTCCTTTTCTACCCTTGAAAAGTTATATGTCAACTGAATGTCTATATATATAAAAAAATGTTATAGTGTAGCCCAATAGAGCTTTCTTTTCTCAGAATGTATTCATCATATATCTCTTTCCATATCCCAAAAGTAAGAAAATTATTCCTCATTTTAGGATAGTAGATGGAGCCAAGCAAATCATTCCTTTACGCCCTAATGGGCAAATACATAGTCAGGACTGTTGCTGTATAGTGTATATAGTGTAAATATAGCCTAATAATATAGTGCAATTTATTTCAGACAGCATATCCTTCTGCAGATTTGCAGAGAATCTGTTGCAGTGTCTTACCTAGAAATGCTAAGCCTTTGCTTCACAATTAGCAGCAGCCTTGTCAGCCAGACCCGCATGCTCCATCAGTTGGCCATTGGGTTGCCTATAAGGTCTATCAGGTAGGCAACCCAACAGCGATCTGAAGAAGGTCTCACACAGGCTAACAAGGCTACTGCCAATTGTGAGGCAATGGCTTATCATGGTAGACCTGCAACAAGAATTGTGGTTACTGGCAGGATTTTAAGCTTAAAAGCTTTCAAGAGATTCACTATAATGTTTTTTTCTTACACTCAGACATAAGGATTACATTTTTTTTATAGATAGATTGGATGTACTTTAATGCTACATCTTGCCATCACTACTATTTTCTAAGATGAAATATTCCATAAAGCTTCAGTAGGAGATATATGTTCTCTTTCATCTGCACAAGTCAAAGTATTTCAGCCATATAATTTACAGTATTTGGATTTTTACACTGATATGTGTTACTTAGAGGAGCACATGTAATCTTACATAACAAATAAGTTGAGCTGCAAAAGGTCAAGGGCTGTGTCTCCTACACACTGAATAAATAATTCTGTACCTTATCAATATTACATATATCAGCACATGAATCAGTTCACTGATTACTCTACTTACTGGTGGTCCACTCTCACCCTGACGTCCTGGACCTCCTGGAGAGCCTGGAGATCCCGGATTACCTGTCGCACCCTGTGATAGGAGACAGTGCAAGTTATGTACAAAAAGGGGGATTTCAACTTCCTTGCTTCCAAATAAATCGCTTAGACACATATTAAGTAATTACTACATAAACTAAGTATAAAAAATGTTACACATTTTTAATTGAAAAATTAGAAAACTGAAAATGAGAAAACAAAGTGGAACCTCTCTGGGGTTAAATGTACAAGTGTATAGTAGAGTAAATCATGCCAATTTCAGAAAATATATTTTGGTTTTAGCTGAGGGACAAATACGGCCCGATCCAGAGTATCACATTGCAAACATAACATAATTCACTCTGTAAAATTAAATTCCTGAGTATTGGAATAGAGGAAATGTTACCATTGGTCCAGGGGGCCCGGCGGGTCCGGACGAGCCATCTTTTCCTGGCACTCCCTGCAAAAGAAAAGAAGGTTGGAGGATAAACAATACCAATTCTTTCACCAGCACATAAGCTAAGTAATAAAAAGTTAATAGGGAATTTGTTTTCTTTGAGTCTAAATGAAATAAGATGGCTGCTAAGAGCTCATTTACACAGTTACCAAACACATTTTATAAACCAGTGGTGGCCAACTTCCTCAATATAAGAGCCTCAATTGCAGCTCCTTATATCCTCAGGGGGTGCACATATAATTTTTATATGAAACGCTAAAAGAGATGGTCAAAGTCTGGGGACATTCTAGAGGTGGGACTGGTGAACATGTTACATGAGATGTTATTTTGTCACTGAGGACATGTTACATGAGATTGTTAGAGACAACAGCTATTACATTCCCTATACATATCAATGCTACTATTCCCAATATTCAGAAAAGTGGGTTGGCAATGGTGCTGGATCTGAAACAACTTCAATGCCAGTTCTGCCTGTGGGGGTGTTATTAGACTGTTCCTTGGACCTTAGGTGCCTGCCAACTACTGGAGGACCTTGAATGAAAACAAAGTATAATAGGCAATGGAGAACCAACATAATGTACAAGGGCTGTACCGAAAGTAGGCAAAAGTGGACATAACATTTTTAATAACTTACATAGGTCATTCAAATTGCATATGTTGGTAGAGCAACACTTTCTCTATAGTAACTTTTCTTTTTTATTGCAGATAAATAATGGATTCCAAGCAGAAGCAACATGCCGTCATTGAGTTCTTGATGAAGGAAGGTACAGGCTGTCTGACATCAACAGAAGGCTACAGAATATTTACAGAGATTACACCACTGACACCATTAATCTTGTCAATGATGTAATCTCAGTAAACATTCTGTAGTTTTCTGTGGATGCCAGACAGCCTGCACCCCTCCTCTGTTAAGACCTCATTGGCGCACATTGCTTCTGCTTGGAATCCAATATTTACCTGCAATTAAATTGAAGAAGAGTCATTAGAGAGGAAAATTTACTCTGCCAACATGTGAAATTTGAATGATCTAAAGTTAATAAAAAGGTTATGCTTTCGGTACAGTCCTTGTATCTAGAAGACGATCAGGTATGATACAGTAGTTCTTTATTTAGAGAAAAAAGCCAATGCATTTTAGGGGTCCCCCCCTTCTTCAAGAAAAAAGAATAAAATATTACTATGAGCATCAATAACCACTATATCTAGGTATATATAAACATTTTAAATCAGTCAGTCACATCATCAGTGAAATCTGTGAACCATTAGTATCCAAGGGCTATATTTGCTAAAAACATTATTTTCAGAATTAGAAATGCAATCATTATAAAATACAACAGTTTAAAAAATATAGCGGGTAAGCACTAAAAGGGCTATATAAAAAGCATACTAAAATATATTTTTGATAAAAAAACTTTTTGGTGAAAAAAATATCCAAAAGTAATATAAAGGTAACATACATATAGTTCCGTAATAGCTATACATGAGAACCATACATTGCAAATTATCATTCCCCGTATTGTAACATGTGTGTGATGTGACATGATGTAACATACTGTAGTTCCACACAGTGTCAAAGTCTGGAATAATGTGGGAATGTAATACTATATTCACTATGCCTGCAGCCACATCAATGAATTATCTGCAGTGTCCAGGCAGTGAGCAGTGCTGAGGAATCTTGTCTCCATGCAGCTTCAGGTATAAACAAAGACTATTAAAAAAAAAAATCACCAAATCCACCGGACTTCAACCAATAGGTACTGACAATGAATTTTGAAAATAAAAGAGATGACATCATTGTCTCAATCCGCTATGCAACTATCACTATTAGACTTGCTTTAAAAGCGATTCCTTTGTAAAAGTACCATGGAAATGTAAATTCCTATTTTCCAAGGAAACCGCAAGTGTTGTCACAGATCTCGCTCCTAGTGGTGAAAGCCAAAATTCCAGGGTGACCATAATATGTACTGATCCTTTTTTTTGCATTTGATTTTTCCAGTTCTTTTTTCAGAAATTGAATATTGGGACTGCCTTCCAGTAAACAAGAAATCACTGGGATATGATTGCTGATTTTGTTTACTAAGAAGCAAGTTTGCATTGAGGTGGATTAAGGACATATGCAATTCATTAAACATGATCAAAATTCATATTCTTGTAATTCAATGCATTCTGTTTAATCACAGACATATGTGAATCTCAACTGGATGCAGATGACGGGTGTTGTACTAAACTGGCTAATGTAATCCTATTTAAAGAGAACCAGTCCCATCTGGGCTATTGCAGATATCTGACTAATCTGTCTTCGATTATATCACTGCAAGCTTACTTATGAAAGAGTCTGACACTGCTGCTTGTGTCAATGGGTCAAAGATCAGTGGAAGTTTGACAGCTGCTGCCTGTCAACTGCCTTACCTTACATACTGTCTTCCAGCCTCTAAATGTGCAGTACATTAGGTCAGGCATGGTCAGGCAGCAATTATTAGACTTCAGTTGGATTCTGACACTTTGCTACAATGTAAAGTAGTGAGTGTACAGCTTGTATAACAGTGTAAATTTGCTGTCCCCTCAAAATAACTCAACACACAGCCATTATTTTTCTTCTTGTCTTTGTATTTCCCGCCAGAAGGTTTGGTTTATTCATTCACTTATTTGTTGGTCCCTATCTCCTATTATTTTCTTTAATTTTGTTGGCCGTTATTATTATAATAGTTACCTTAACATAATATTAACTGAACATAATAGGGACATGTCAATTAAAGAGACTACAATCACTCCAGAAAGATACAATGTTGCATCTGTGATTATGCTGTCACTTTGACTTTGACACTTTGAAGTTACATATGTTGTTTAATTTATGTCTCTAATTGCCTGGGCTAACGGGACCTAGCTACTTCCATCTGCCCTTGTAGGACGGAGGATGCAGTTTGTTGTTTGTTTTTTCACAATCGATTTACATTACTTTTAATTCTTTCTTTTAATATGGATATTGTTGTGCAAATTTCCCTATATATATTATAGGCTATGTGAAAACTTACTCTAGAACTGTTTTTTTCCACTAGATCATCTGTTTTTTATTCGGTTGATTTTGGACAAGACAATTAATCTGGTGCAAATTTGCATGGATTTCACATGTTATTCCCAATTGGTTGCTAGCCAATGGTATGTCTTGTCCAATTAATCAATTAGTAGTCCACTATATGCATTGTATGCTTATTTAAACACTATGCTAGTGGGTTTATGTCAGCTATGACTAAGCGTCCCCCCCGAGGTGTGAAACGCGTTAGCTGTCATGCCCCACCAGGGGTCCTGTGCGTGCCTTCTTGTGATGTATTGATCTGCTTTTAAAACTCTTCAATAAAGCGGTGTGTTTTTGGAAGTGCGGCTATCCAGGATTTTCTTCATCCTACATTGCAAACACAGCCATTAATGTCTAAACCGCTGGTAACAAAAATGAGAACACCCCTAAGTGAAAATGTCCAAATTGGGCCCAAAGTGTCAATATTTTGTGTGGCCACCATTATTTTCCAGCACTGCCTTAATCCTCTTGGGCATGGAGTTCACCAGAGCTTCACAGGTTGCCACTGGAGTCCTCTTCCACTCCTCCATGACGACATCACAGAGCTGGTGGTTGTTAGAGCCCCACCTTCCATTTGAGGATGCCCCACAGATCCTCAATAGGGTTTAGGTCTGGAGACATGTTTGACCAGTCCGTCACCTTTACCCTCAGCTTCTTTGGCAAGGCAGGGGTCATCATGGAGGTTTGTTTGGGGTCGTTATCTTGTTGGAATACTGCCCTGAGGCCCAGTCTTCAAAGGGAGGGGATCATGCTCTGTCACAGTACATGTTGCCATTCATGGTTCCCTCAATGAACTGTAGCTCCCCAATGCCAGCAGCACTCATGCAGCCCCAGACCATAACACTTCCACCACCATGCTTGACTGTAGACACACTTGTCTTGTACTCCTCACCCAGTTGTCGCCACACACGCTTGACACCTTCTGAACCAAATAAGTTTATCTTGGTCTCATCAGACCACAGGACATGGTTCCAGTAATCCATGTCCTTAGTCTGCTTGTCTTCAGCAAACTGTTTGCGGGCTTTCTTGTGCATCATCTTTAGAAGAGGCTTCCTTTCTGGGACGACAGCCATGCAGACCAATTTGATGCAGTGTGTAGCGTATGGTCTGAGCACTAACAGGCTGACCCCCCACCCATGTCTATTTCCCAAAGACAACCTCTGGATATAACACTGAGAAAGTGCACTCAACTTCTTTGGTCGACCATGGCAAGGCCTGTTCTGAGTGGAACCTGTCCTGTTAAACTGATGTATGGTCTTGGCCACCGTGCTGCAGCTCAATTTCAGGGCCTTGGCAATCTTCTTATTGCCTAGGCCATCTTTTTGTAGAGCAACAATTCTTTTTTTCAGATCCTCAGAGTTCTTTGCCATGAGGTGCCATGTTAAACTTCCAGTGACCAGTATGAGAGAGTGAGAGCGATAACACCAAATTTAACACACCTGCTCTCATTCACACTTCAGACCTTGTAACACTGACGAGTCAAATGACACCAGGGAGGGAAAATAGCTAATTGGGCCCAATTTGGACATTTTCATTTAGGGGTGTACTCACTTTTGTTGCCAGTGGTTTAGACATTAATGGCTGTGTGTTGAGTTATTTTGAGGGGACAGCAAATTTACACTGCTATACAAGCTGTACACTCACTACTTTACATTGTAGCAAAGTGTCATTTCTTCTGTGTTGTAACATGAAAATATATAATAAAATATTTACAAAAATGTGAAGGGAGTACTCACTGTTGTGAGATACTGTATACATTTACATATACTATATATATATATATATATATATATTTTTTTTTTTTTTTAATGCAAACAGGTTAAGTACCAGAATTTGAGTTCATATCCACATGATTTATTAATGAATAGAGATGCATTAATTTGTGTCTTTTATATCTGCCAGGAGTTTCCTATCACAGCGTTCATAATGTAGAAAGTAACATTTACATTATGAGTACACATTCTGGCTCGGTCCCGGGGTCAGCTTGGCACAGGTTTAGTAACTTAAGTAATTTGAAATGCTGAACTAGAAGTGTTTAGAAAACTCCCTAAACAAAATTGCTGAGCAATTTCTAAGGCTTTGCAGTTATTTTAAAGAAACAAATATTAACCCTCTGATATCAAATATATTATACATAAGACTGATGAAGTAATTGGCTTATCCATATAATTAAATATTTTTAGGTGCACAGGTGATGGTGAGAAACACAACTGATGCTGTACTGCATTAAGTGATTGTAAAGGTAATTTTTTTTTTTTTAAATAACAAACATGGTATACTTACAGGGTTACAAGGGTTTTGCACAGAGCGGCCCCAATCTTCCTTTTCTGGGGTCCCCCAGCAAGCTCCTCCTCTTCATCGGGTGCTCCCACAAAGAGCCGCATTCCATGAGGGCACCCGTGCGTGCGCGCTCCCGAATCCTGCTGCTGCGTCCATTGACACAGACAGCAGGACTCAGCCCCGCCCCCTGCTTCCATATCACTGGATTTGATTGACAGCAGTGGAAGCCAATGGCTCCTGCTGCTGTCAATCTATCCAATGAGGACCAGAGACAGTGGCTGGAGCTACTGGGCTAGTGCTCGTTGCTGGAATGATCGGGTTCATGTAAGTAAAAGGGGGGCTCAGGGGGGCATCTGCAGTGCAGAAGGTTTTTCACCTTAATGCATAGAATACATTAAGGTGAAAAACCTTGAGACTTTACAACTCCTTTAAGTGATGTATAGCTATTGCCTACTGTACTGTATTTTAGCAACAATAGAGCTGTATATACTATATACTGTATTTAAATAATTATTTATGTTTTTCCACTTAAAAAGAAATGAAGGGTCTATAATGTTTTATGATAGGTGTATTTTAAATAGACACAGAATATCAACCAAAAATCCAGAAAAAACACATGATACAAATGATTTAAACTGAGTTGCAGTTCAGTGAGTAAAATAAGTATTTGATACCTTATCAACCAACAATAATTCTGGCTCCCAGAGACTGGCTACAGTAGGTGCTCATGTGGTTACCAGATTAGTCCTGTCAATTTAATAAGGTTCTCCTAACGACAACTCTTTATGTGTATAAAAGACGCCTCCCCACAGAATCCATTTCTTCTATTCAAACCTCACCATCATGGGCAAGACCAAAGAGCTGTCAAAGGACATCAGGGACAATATTGTAGACCTGCACAAGACTGGAATGGGCTACAAGGCCATCAGCAAGAAGCTTGTTGTGAAGGAGACAACTGTTGGAGTGGTTATTCTCAAATGGAAGAAATACAAAATAACCATCAATCAACCTCAGTCTGGAGCTCCATACAAGATTTCGCCCCATGGGGTAAGGATGATCATGAGAAAAGTGAGGGATCAGCCGAGAACTACACAGGAGGAGCTTGTTAATGATCTCAAGGCAGTTGGGACCACAGTCACCAAACAAACCATTGGTAACACAATATGCTGCAATCGATTGAAATCCTGCAGTGCCCGCAAGGTCCACCCTCCTCAAGAAGGCACATGTACAGGCCTGTCTGAAGTTTGCCATCTACATTTAAATGATTCAGAGAAGGATTGAGAAAAAGTGCTGTGGTCACATGAGACCAAAATTGAGCTCTTTGGCATTAACTCGACTCGTCGTGTTTGGAGGAAGAAAAATGCTGACTATGACCCTAAGAACACCATCCCTACAGTCAAGTACGGAACATGGGGCTGTTTCTCTGCTAAAGGTATAGGCCGACTTTGCCGCATTGAGGGGTCAATGGATGGGGCCATGTATTGTAAAATCTTTGGTGGGAATTTTCTTCCCTCAGCCAGAACACTGAAGATGGGTCATGACTCGTGGATGGGTCTTCCAGCATGACAATGACCCAAAACATACCGCAAAGGTAACAAAGGAGTGGCTCAAGAAGAAGCACATTAAGATCATGGAGTGGCCTAGCCAGTCTCCAGACCTTAATCCTATTGAAAATTTATGGAGGGAGCTGAAACTTCGAGTTGCCAAGAGACAGCCAAGAAACCTTAAGGATTTAGAGAAGATCTGTAAAGAAGAGTGGACCAAAATCCCTTCTGAGATGTGTGCAAACCTGGTCACCAACTACAAGAAAAGTCTTGCCTCTGTTTTGCCAACAAGGGTTTCTCCACCAAGTACTAAGTCGTGCTTTGCTTGGGGATCAAATACTTATTTTACTCACTGAACTGCAACTCAAATTATAACATTTGGATGATGTGTTTTTTTCTGGATTTTTGGTTGATATTCTGTCTCTATCATTTAAAATACACCTATGATAAAAATTATAGACCCTTCATTTCTTTGTAAGTGTGCAAACTTACAAAATCTGCCGGGGATCAAATATTTATTTTCCCCACTGTATATATATATATATATATATATACACATATATATATATATATACACACATAAAGCACACA
>BLSH010205977.1:681431-698824 GCA_018402905.1 Glandirana rugosa
AGGGACTATATATATATATATATATATATATATATATATATATATATATACACACATAAAGCACACATAAAGCACACATTAAGCGTGCATTGAGCACATCTGTTACTTTGAGCAGAATTAGGGTTATAATACAGTTTTTGAATTGCAGACGAAGCTTTATTTGTTTTGGACAAAGTGGGGTAACATGAAAATGTCTGAAAGGCTCTTACTGCAGCATATACCTTGTTGGGGAGATTTCTCATTACCAGCACAGAAAGTGAAAATCTTCTCCTCCATCTCAGATCTTCCCCACCCTTTAGAGAGATTGCTCTATACCCTGTGTGTAGCTATGCAATGGACTATTGCCTTTCATTGGAAATCTATGATAGTGCCTTTCACTCACAATGGATGCCATTATACTTCAGGGAACAGATATTTCACACAATTTATGACTCTAAAACCCAGATTGATGCCAAATTGGATCCTTGGTTTTTATATTGCCTATCTTAGCCTTCCTAAAAGCAATGGCCTACATTGATCCAATAACCTTGGCTATTTATAAGAGTTTAGTAAGTGCAGATTTTCTTTGGTATGAATGTACTTTGAGATGCTGAAACTGTACTTTTATACATAGCCTAAAAGGGCCTTGTCAATTCGGTACACTTTCTTTTTTCTTTGTTTTGTTCCTTTTCTTGCTTATATAATGGATACCTTTATGTCCTATACATTTATACTACAAATTTTCAATGTTTTTTTTATGGATCCATTTAGAATCTTTATTTTGCTATGGATGGTATCTATTATACTTGTGACAACATCTCACCTTTGCCTGAATATACGTTTGTAAACAGAAAATAAGTGAAAATCTCCAGCGTGGACACAGACAGCAATAAAAATCAAATGGAGCTCATCTAGGTGAATCTTAATGATTCTTAATGAGTGATGGTGACATTACATCTCGTAGCAGACTGACTGACTGACTCGCAAATTGCTGCCCCTCCCCCTTCCACCTCCCCCCTCTTTTAACCACACCCCCCCCCCTTTTTTTCTTTCCTCTTTCTCATCTTTCTGTTTCTTTGCTTTCTGTTTTTCTACTTACCTGCAAAAACTGGGCAGTTTACTATTATTGTTTATGACTCTTATGGAAGTAATCCTATTTCTGAACTATCGTTTGGAATTGAAATATGCCATATCAGCTTACTGTTTCTTTTGTTACGATTATCATGTTCACCCTGTTAACCTTGTTCTATGTTCTGGATGATACGTGTTATGTCCCCTTGCAACTAGCTGGCCAACATTGACCTTTTTCTTGATTTCCCTGACAATTATTGGATGTATTTGTACTTCACTGGTACTGGATTCTTTGTATAGTTCCCTTTTTGTATATGTATGTCTATTTGGAAGCTGCCTTTTTTTCGCTTAAATAAAAAAAAAAAAAAGCTAATAGACGTGTTTCTACTGCCACCTGTGTCCCTGTTGGGGATTTTACTTTACTTCCTGTCCAAGTGACAATGTAAACAAGGAAATACAGGGGAAACTAAATAGGGTGTTTTTTTGGAACAGGGATACATAGGGGTTGATTTACTAAAGGCAAATAGACTGTGCACTTTGCACCTCTTCAAGTGCAGTTGCTCCAGAGCTTAGTAAATGAGGTAAGGCTTCACTTTGCAAAGAGTACCCAATCACATGCAAGGAAAAAAAAAACAGCATTTTTTGCTTGCACATGATTGGATGATGGAAGTTAGAAGAGCTTCTGCTCATTTACTAATCTCTGGAGCAACTGCACTTGCAGAGGGCAACTTTGCAAAGCGCACAATCTTTTTCCCTTTAGTAAATCAACCCCAAAGTACACTTTGAAGGCAGTCCCGTTCATATTTCAAACTCAGTGTTTGCTGAAAATACAAAGCTAAGCAGGGCAATATCTTTACAATAGGATATAGAAACCTTGCAAGAAGATATCAATAAAATAAATGGGTGGGCAACTACATGGCAAATGAAATATACGTAAAGTAATGCATTAGGGGGCTAAACATATGAACGTAAGTTACTTGCTAGGGGGTGAACCTCTAGGGAAATCCAGAATGGAAAAAGATCTGGGGTTCCTAGTAAATCACCGACCCAGAAACAACAAGAAACCATTACAAACATTAAACCTTTTCTCCATGGAAAAGAGACGCTGGAGAGGAGATAAGATTGTGATATACAAATACCTCAATGGTGATTCTAGCATAGGGAGGAAACTATTTCATTTTATGGAGCTTAAAAAGTGGCCACTCATTAAAATTGCAGGAGAATCGTTTAACCTTAAACTATGTAGAGAGTTATTTTCTGTCAGGGTGGTAAGGATGTGGAACTCCCTTCTAGAAGCGGTGGTTAAAGCGGGGAATGTTGATAGTTTAAAAAAACTGTTAGATGGACATCTTAGCGAATGCAGTATACAGGGATATGGGAATTATTATTGACATAAACACATGCACACACCCACACCCACACAGGTTGAGCTGGATGGACTGGTGTCTATGTCTGTTGGGATGCAACGGATGCATGGACATAGCCAAGGGTCCCAATTTGACAACCGTGGGGGGGGGGGGGTGTTCAGGGACAAGCATCTGCACCTGCAAAACTGTCAAACTGGGACCAATGGCTGTGCCCGTGCAGCTGCTGAATCCCAATAGATATGAATGGGACTGCCTGCATGTGGATGCATGGAACACCTGTGTATCCCGTGTGGACAAAGACAGCCCTTTGTACTTGTGTACGGATAGGTAAACCCATGCGATTGAGGCCTAAAACTGATTTCCCTGAAACTCTTTCCCACTCTATGCAAGGCAAAAAAAAAGAAAGAAGTTTGGGTTGGAGATACACTTTATAGAAGGTGACAAAACTGCTAGTTTGCTCTGCAACATCACTATGAATTTACAAAAAGTAAAACAGTATCTACGTTGTCTCCTTTTTTACTATTTTCAATCTATAATATTACTTTACATGTCATAAACTCACTACACTGCAATTAATAAAGTGTTCATGGTTGTTCATGCAATAACTCACCCTTTGTCCCGCAGGTCCTTCCATTCCAGGAGCCCCTGTTGGGCCAGGAACTCCCTACAAAAAAAAAATAATAATAATAATAGGTGAATGTTTTGACATTTATGCATACAATTTAGCCTTGTTAGGCAATAACGGATATCAGTGAATGTTTAGAAAATCCAAACAGCAAGCCCTAACAACACCCAGCTTGTCTCATTTAAAATAACAAGATTATTTCATACCAAGTCACTATCACTAACGTATTGAGCAAACGTTACATCTTCTTCAGTATGACTGCTGTATCACTATGCAGCATTGTTAAACAGCCCTGCGTTCAGCCTTAACAAACCTAAAAGTTACCAGCATGCTTTGACAGATTCTGTCAAGTGCATGGGGTAGAGAAGAAGTGAGTTGCACTATTATTACTAATGCTATATGGACAACAGTTTGTGGACAACTGACCATCATATCTACAAGAGCTTGCTGGACACCTCATTCCAAACCATAGGCATTAATGTGGAGCTGCCCTCCATCTCCTCCTTATGGCACTATATTAATGTGCACTCTTCCGGGGAGGTTTTCCACAAAATTTTGGAGTGTGTCTATGGGAATTTGTGAGGTCAAGTATTGATGTTGGATGAAAAGACCTAGTTATTAATCAGCATACCAGTTCATACCAAAGGAGTTCAGTGGGATTGAGGTCAGGGCTCTGGGTAGGCCACTTGAGTTCCTCCACACCAAACTCACCAAACCATGTCTTCACAGAGCTGGTTTGTTACACAGGGGCACATTGGAACAGAAAAGAGCATTCCTCAAACTGTTGCCACAAGGGCGAAGGAGCATAATTGTTTAAATTAAAATGCCTTTCTATATTGCAGCATTAACAGTACCATTCACTAGAACCAAAAAACTTAACAATTTGGAGAGAAGTCCACATACTTTTTGCCATAGAGTGTAAAAAGGACAGTCAGGTGTCCACAACCTTTTGTTTATGTAGTTTATACACTGTATATCTCCCAGCATAGTAATAATGCATTTATAATATAAATGATTATAGCAGATTACCTGATTTCCTTGAAGTCCAGGTTCTCCTTTATCTCCCTTTGAACCAGGAGGACCCTAAAAAATAGAGAGAATTTTATTAGTGGTTATATAGCTTTAAATTCATAGGATTATAGCAGTATGATAAACCTCTAACTTCACTGGTGACACTGTGCTGAGGAACTTTAGTGACCCAGCACATCTAAATAGGGATTTGTTTTCTTATGACTTTAACTCACATTCTGTTTCTTTTACAATCATTGAAATATGACAGTTCAGGATCATTTGCATTTGGATCAAGAGCAGTTGGCCATCGGGCATAAAGAAACGATTGGCCTGGCTCCACTTACTATCCTGAAATTGGAAATAATCCTACTTATGGAATATGTAATGACATGATCCCTGTAAATATCTTTTGTTCTAAGAAGACTTCTGTGCTACACACTGACTCAATTTGAGGGCTATTTTATCTCTTTAGTCCCTTCCTACCATAGGGTTATACTTTCCATCCCAAGGCCTGCTCCATTGAAGGCATGATTTCGATAAACTATACTGATGATGGCCCAAAAGACAGAAAAATGCGGTTTGGAACAAATGGCTCTATAATAGGCTGTATCCATGCTTTATGCCAGCAGGTCTGGATATGCAATTGACTACTGGGACATAAAGGTATGATTTGCATGATTAGCTCACTATCCTGAAATGAGGAATAAATCCTCTTATTTTTGGGATATGTTCAGAGGGCCCAGCTACAACCTTTGACATTCCTATATTAAAACAAGGTATTATTGGTCTTTCTAAAACACCCCTGTTTTAATAGTACAGATTTTAAACAAAGGCATGCTTGTTTAAGAAAGTAAATACTCAATGTTTCTACTGTTCCTGGGTCCCCTATTTTCCCAGTTCTCACTAGTTCCTCCTTGTGACCCCTAAACATTAAACAGGACTCAATAGTAAGGTGGATGTCAGCAGGAGAAACAAGTGAGAGCTATGGGGGGACCCGGGAGACCAATGCCCCTGGAAGTGTTGGTTTCTCTTTGCACTGAAGAAGATTTTTAGAATTCTGCACCACGGGCAGCAGAAAAGGTAGTACTTGCTGACTTCTTTTACAGGTCTCTCTTCATTTAAAATCTATACTTTAGCAACAGGGTCAACTTCAGAAGGCCAGTAACACATTGTTTTAAGATAGTAATAGTCTTTGACTGGTATTTGCTCCATTCTGTAATGAGCCCAACTACCAGACTCTGTCCTCTGTCCCCTGCGACACAGAACTTCTCTGGTTCTTTGTGCACATGCTCATTAACATTCTACAGAAGCTTAGCTCAATAAAGAAGGCAGAAATAATCTTACAGATGGTCCCTGAATGGAATGTCCACTTGGTCCCTGTGGTCCGGGTGGTCCCTGAACTCCTGGTGGGCCTGATGGGCCTTGCAGGCCATCTGACCCCTAACAAATTGAATAGATATTAAAAAATTGTCATTTTCTACAAGAATATCTTAAAGAGGAAAAAGAATCATAGAAATTTGAATTACTGTCATCATAGAACTTAAAATAAAAAAACACAGAATACTTACCGGTGGCCCTTTTTCCCCCTGTGATCCTTTGGGTCCCCTCATACCACCACCACCCTAAAAGAGTTGGAAATATAATAAGAGAGTTACCAGAAGAAATAGATAAAGGAAAAATACCATTAAGATCATTCACTTGATTCTCTAATTAGAGAAGTCTACCCCTTCCAACCCTGTAAAAGTCAAACTGGCAAACGTTTAAATTTTTTTTTTTTTTTTGAGATAGTATGGAATGGTTAAAATCCTTTTGTTTTCTTTGCTTGATTGGGGTCATATTTTCCCTTCACTTGCTGTCTCAAAGGCAAAGCAAGTTAGAATAAACCTAATAATAAGAATTCCCTAAGAATAAGGGAAATCTTTTCAGCCTATTGTCACCAGAACAAGTGACCGCATTTGAAGATTTACCCTCTATTATTGATCCGGTGACAACATTCTGGATTTTCCCTCATATTCTGTGAGGAAAGTGGTCACCAGGACAAAGAGAAAGGGTGAATCTCCCTAATGGGGACACAGAAGGCAATAAAAACCTGTCGAAGCTTCAAACTCTTCCCCACTCAATTGAACATTTTTTTTTAAAAATGGCTTTAGATACACTTTAAGCCCTTCCTCAACCCTTTTGAAGACTATCCTGGGCTTCCTGATCATTGCCTTTTCTTAGCATTCCCTCATCTCAAAGACCAGTCCTGTCTTTTTTTTTTGGATCCATGAATCAGGGCTGCCCCACCAAAATCAACTGATGATATAGAAGACTCTTACAGTGTAGGTCCAGCACTGGACAGCAGTAAAAACCCAAAAAAGGAAATCAAATTCTTTTCCACTCTAGCCAAAAGTGGTTATCATGTGTCCACCCATAGCCTCAACCGCACAGGTACCGATTTGAGTAGCAGGGAGAGGGAGAAGAATTAGCAGCAGCTTGTTTCCAATTTTCAACTATATATATATATATATATATATATATATTCTTTTTTTTTTCAAATATATATATATACATAGGGACATGATGAAATTTGGTTGTGAAGAGTAAAGACAACAAATTTTATAGGCCATCCCCAATTCCAGGAATAACAATATGTATCCTTGTAGTGGGCCCCCCTCTGTGCTGCAATGGTTAAAAGTTTGTTTTGTCTAGGGGTAGAGGAACAGGCAGTATTACTTGTCCTCTTCTCCCCGAAACTCCATTCTGCGGGTGGTTCCTTAGCATCATTACATACAGTGCAGGCTATTGACTCTGCAGTGTAGATAGTCTAATGGTAGATACCACACTAACATAGGAGCAAGGACTGTCCAGGTGCGCTTAAGGCAAGTAAATACTATAAGTCTAATGGAAGAGGCTCAATGAGTTTGTTGCTCAACATTTGGAAAGCCTGTATTGTATATAGAGGAGGAAGGAGTGTGACCACAGCTGGAAGCACTAACAGAGGAGGCTTCGTAGAACTGGTTGCATAGTTGATGGGTCTCTGCTGGAGGGAGGAATAAGGTAAATATTCCAATTTATGCATGCACCCTTAGAAGTGGAGTGGTCCTAAATTCTAAACATTTTTTTACCTTAATTCCCTGCATTATGGTAAAAAAAACCCCTCCAAATCCTGTGAAGTGGGAGCGGGGGGCTTGGCCGAGCCATGCCGTGTGTGTTAATGGATATGCACAGCTGGCTTAGAAGTGAGCATGCAGGGAGGCTCCCTTAGCAGACGATTTGAGGAGGAAGGAGCAGATAGCCAGTGGGGGACTCCAGAAGAAGAGGTAAGGGATGACTCTGTGCAATACCATTACACAGAGCAGGTAAGTAAAACGTCTTTTTTATTTTAATGAAAAATACCCCTTTGCAATCACTTTAATGAGCATGTACCCTGAAGAGCAGGGGGCCTCACTGCAAACATATGTTTTTTTTTGGGCTTTAAGTGTTTTTTGTTTTCATATTTTGCATGGTATATATGGTGTCTTACTTTGTTTTTGAACATTTGGTAGCATGAGGTTTACCTATTTTTTTTTTTTTTTTTTTTGCTTTGCTGGTGAGTGGTGACCAACCTATTAGATATTTCCCCAAATTTAGTCTCATGCCAAAAAGCTCAAACCTAACAGTGTCTACTTCTCATATAGTCATGTGGCAAAGACACTATAATGTACCTGTAGCACCCTCTACTTAGGTAGGTGCTAGAGGTAGGATTTTTGTGAGAGCAAGTAAATTTAAGCAGGCCTAGCTAGAAGCTAGGCCTGTTTGTTATGATCTGTGTGAGCTAGGAGTGGCCTAGTGCAGGTGACTCATATGCAGCATAATTTCTCTGGCACCTCCCTCCTGCTTCTAGAGGATTCTAAAAGGGAGGTTGGGAAGAGGAGTGCAGTGGCATGTGGTGTCTCAGGGAGCCCTGACCAATCCCCAACTAGGATTGGCAGGGGGCAGGCCTCCTTGAGATACCCAGGGTCAGCCCTGCTGGGGAGCAGTTGTCGGGTGGAAGAACTGAAAGATGGAGCACTAGCTGTTGTGGCCTTTGAGGGAGCTCCCCTGTCTGGGGGGGGGGTGACCTTGGACTGGAGCTCGGGAGTGGAAGGGGCCCTTCTTACAACCCACAGGTGGGTTCTGACCAGGAGCAGGAAGGACAGCGGTACGTATTGCCGGGCAAGTCTTTCAGGAGGGATCCACCAGGTGTCGGTGAGTGACACATAGCCAGGAAAGCTGGAGAGGCATGCCGGAGCAGATTGGGGTGAGAGACAATCTGGAATGGGTGTAGAGCCAGTAAGGACTGATGGGTCACGAGAAGTGTAGTTGGGCAGCTGCATCCGGGAGGGCTGGCAGGGCCAGAAGAGGACTGACGGGGAGCATTAGTCCACCAAGGACAGCTAGCATTAAAACTTAACCTTTTGTTGCTACACCATAGATGCCCATGGTCCCTGTATGCAAAGGGCATTCAACAAGGCCTAACAGAGTTTGGGTTGGGCCTAACCATATGCTAGCAAGTCCTGGAAGTGAAGTGTTGTGCTGGAGAGAGAGAGAGAGAGGAAACAGTCTGCAAGTGTTGTGCTGGAGGAGACTGCAGCTGATAGTGTATCTGGATCCACCAAGTGCTCTACCAATTTGTTATGGACATTCCATAATCCCCTTACTCACCCAAGTTAAATTCCCCTCAATAAAAATAACAAAAGACAAAGCAACGGACTGTTCATTCTCTTGGAGTATCTGGGAAGTGAATGCCTGGCTGGACAGAGGTAACAGGTGGGCCACATTTTTCAGCAGCCCCTACGGGGTTACCGCTGCATACAAATATACAGGCATCTTTTCTAATAATCTGCCTGTTTGTGGACTTTCAAATCCAACAGGTATCTGCCTGTATATCAAAAAGCAGGATGTAAAATGCTGTCATATGAAGACCTCACTGGCTCATGGTCAGCTAGTCAGGCTGATAAAGGAATGTCCATCAAGTTCAACCAGAAGACATAAAAAACCTTTGTATATGAGGTTCTATGGCTGCATAACACCCATGGGATAAGGTAGGATCAGCACTTTTTTTTGGTCATCTCTATGGGGGGACAAATCTGCTGCAGATCTTTCTGCAAATATCGCACTATGCAGCCTCACTTGTGTGTCTATGGACAGAACCTTCCACTTTCAATTCTGGCCTTCACTTCAAAGATCACACAGGCCTAGTAATAATTGGATCTGTTCCCTGCTTGATGGTTTATTCTGTGTAAGCTACGTATTTGCATTTGTAACACAGTAAAGATGTGCACTATGTCAGAAGAGTTTCCAAGATCCTCATCATCTGTTATTTAGTTTGGCAAGTCAGTAAACAGACAAGAGTAGAGGCAGATTCTAAACATGTAAGTCTAGAGTCCAGGTGTAATAACACAGCCAGCTACACAGTGATACATAGACAATGGGACCTGCCATATCTTATAGATATTGAATTGTAACTGCAGCACTAGAACAAGTCCCAGCGCTGCAAGCATTTGCATGTCTGTGCACAGAGAGTGACACTTCATACCGGAGGTCCTGGGGGCCCGGGTAATCCTTTGTTCTCTTGCTCGCAGGAGCAGGAATTTGGAAGTGGGGGACAGGTGGCTTCATCTCTCTGTAAGAAAAAACAGAAATGTAACCCGTAAGCATGTACATGGATACAATTGAGAAATTGTAATATAGAAACAGCTAAATTACATAATATTGTAGGTAATATACAGAAGGTGACTATGGTATTACTCTGTCCTGTGATGTATCCCAAGACCTACAACACTCAAGTCCATTGACAAGTGAGCTCCCACCTTTAGACCAAGCCTGGTAACTAGCCTCATTTTCTTGGTCTAAAACACCTCACCCCCTAATTTTGGATGGTATAGTCCAGCCACAGATAGGTGAACTCTTCCTTTCTTGTGATTAGTGTTGGTGGTATAGCCTTTTCAAAGGTGTAGTGAGCTCCCTCACTCAGACCAAACCTTTTGGCTACCACTGGTGCAATCCAATCACAGATTAACTCACCTAGGCATATCTGCCCAATGTTGCCTTTCTGTGAACCTCATTCAGACTAAGCTCTGTGACTAGCTCTATGTTCCTCACCTGCCTGTGACACCCCTACCCTTAATGTTGGCGGTATAGTCTAATCACAATTTGGTTGGACTCCTTCGCTAAGGCAAAACTCTGTGACTAGCCCCACCTTCTTGCACTAAAACACCCCTCCACCTCTCCTCCACATTGTTGATGGTATAGTCCAACTACAAATGGGCGAGCTCTTCAAAACCAAGTCCTATTAATATGTGTTAGTGGTATATTCCATTCACAGGTAAGGTAAGCTTCCGCACTCATGCCAAGCTATGTGACTAAGCATTAATGTCTATTTAAGGTCCAAAACTCACACCAATCCCTGTGCCTAGCATTAGTGGTATGGTCTATTTACAGGAGGGTATAGCTACCCACTCAGACCAAGCCCTATGACCAGCATTAGTGGTATATTCTAGTTACAGGAGGGGTGAGCTCTTCCAGAGCAAGCCCTGTGACTAGCATTAGGGTATAATCTAGGACGGCACAGTGGTGTAGTGGTTAGCACTTTCACCTGGCAGTAAAAGGGTCGCTGGTTCAAATCCCAACCACGACACTACCTGCCTGGAGTTTGTATGTTCTTCCTGTGCCTGCATGGGTTTCTTCCAGGTACTCCGGTTTCCTCCCACACTCCAAAGACATGCTGGTAGGTAAATTAGATCCTGTCTAAATTGGCCCTAGTATATGAATGTGTGTTAGGGACATTAGATTGTAAGCTCCTTGAGGGTAGGGACTGATGTAAATGTACAATATATATGTAAAGCGCTGCGTAAATTGACGGCGCTATATAAGTACCTGAAATAAATACATCTAAAAATTCTAATTGTTTGGGCTCTTATACTAACCCAAAGACCTAAACACTTTCAAAGTCACTTAGGACAAGTATTCAAGTCCTGACACTCTGACTTTCCTGATCTGTATGTTTGTTCCAGGTCAGCACCTCAGTAAGTATCAAATCCAGACACAGCCAGGCAATTTCTATATTTAGAAGAAGGTCAGCAATGGCAGCACCCACATTTCCCCCCCAGCACAGACATCCTATAAACTGGAACCTTGAGTACAGTTACACATATCAGAGCATCCCAATCCTCCCAGTACTCACTTGTCCCTGATCCAGCTAAATATCAATGACCGGATCGCTTAGGTGCTTGTCAGAAGTCTTCCTGGCAGAGTTCAAACTCCAGATTAATTATCTATAGGAATGAATGGGATTGCAAAGAGCATGCATGGAGCTGGCCAGGAAGACAAGCAGCTGGGCAATCTAGTCACCGATGTATAGTTGAATATTAGACAGGTGAGTATTAAAGCTACCCAAACACAAGAATTTAATTTGGAAAAAATAGTTTTGGGAAATGTCATTTTTTATTATTAATGGGGACAAACTGATGATTGGATTGATAATCATTTTCGAGGTATTGACAAGGAAAATCAAAGGTGCAGGATGGAAATTTCTCCTCGAAGTAACATAATTCTAACTGTAAATGTAGTTTTCATTTGGGAACAATTGTACTTACTGTATTGTACAGTAATATGCATGTGTATTCTGAAATTGAATGTAGAGTTTGAAAGATTGGCATGGCAATCAAACACATTTTTTTGGGGTTTTCAAAATTTGTCAAATTCATAATGGTACTACTGAAAGCTCTGACAAACTATTTTTCTGGATTTCTGTATGAATGAAATTCTACTGATGTATGTGCAGCCTAAGATTAGGAGTGGAGAGACTAAGAGTGGAGTTGATGGTGCTCTGATATACTTGTGACTGCAGCAAAGGTGCAGATACATTTAAGAATGGGTATATCCTGAAAATGCATCAAGTGTCAACTTTGGTATGTGTGGAAAATTTCCTTTTTATCAGATGGAATTTCTCATGGCTTGGATATGCGTACTGACACACACACACACACACATGAACCCCAGCAGTACAGCAGACCAGATGCTAGCACCTCCACTGCCATTCTCATATTTTAATGTCATATTTTCCCAGAAAAAACAAGCCTTCGCTTGGAAAAGGGTAAGATTATGCATATAGTGAATTTCTAGCTTGGATGTTGGAGATGTGGCTGGAGAAGAAAGGCAGAGTTCTAGTATTCATTACACAACAAGACCCCAGACTCAAAACTTGAGAGTAAGAACTCTGTAAAACAGTGGACAATGCAGGCACCCTGAGGTCTGGAAATACCTTGATTCAACTTTTACAAATCGTATGGCCTTCTTGTAAGGTGGGCTTTATATTACCTATTGCACCCAGCTGGTGCAAGTATGTATAAAGACAAACTTTAGCAGAGGAACTAAAAACACCATTGACATGCTGTACATACTGTATATGGGACTTGTTTTTATTTTCGTACACCTGGCCCTACGACTTAGCTCTGATAGGCCGCCCAGCCAGCTTTATGACATCTCAGCTGCAGTTTGGTAATACTGCTAGGGCAGATCTCTGCCCCTGCCTGTGATTACACGGAGAAGGACCAGCAACATAATGATGAGGTCATCTCTCTGTTCCCTCTATCTGTCAGCACATTCCTTATCAGCACATGTAGATATGGGACACCTGATTGGCTCCTATTGCTGTCTTTCAATCTCCCAGTCCAAGTACTGCTGTACAGGGAATTAAAAGAGGCTAATACCAAGACAAATGTGGGCATTTACATTAGTGGTATTTAAAAATACACGTAACACAGCTGGTTGACAGCCAAACTAGAGAAAAAACGAATCATTTATCCTGGGAGCAGCAGCAGACAGGGAAGTCTAAGGAGAAGGCAAAAATGCAGACTGTTCATCACCAGACAAGTGCACTAGCTTTGGATGGAAACATTGGTATCAAGCAACTACCTACAGTATCTGCACATAGAAGCTTTCTGGTATGACCAGCACACAGCCGTACCAAACAGGAGCTTGGTGGGTGTTTTCAAGCTCTCTCAAGGGCCCCTAAACAGCAACCTTCATAGCTTCGACAATTAAAATTTGGCATGTCATGAAGCAACATGAATGCTGGATGGTTTCCTGTATTTACACCCTATGTGAGCTAGCCCTAAATACCAGAAAACCAAATGCACACACCTGACATATTGGCCAAAGGGGCTTCAGAAACAATTACAGTTTATTACTGAAAGCTAGTTCTAGGGAAAATCCTGAATGTCACTGAATACCTAGAACTTTCATGGGGGTGCCCAATATACGCATTGTATGATGGCAAATCAAGATCTTGTAGACCTTGTTTGCTGAAAGGCCACCTGTGTATGGTCTTCCAAGGGCGTATGAGGCCAACAAAAAGAGATAAAGATATTGATCTGCGAGCGAGGAAAAGATGAACCACTTATGGATGGTACAATCTGCCCATATTTAGAGGAAAGGAAGAAATATTTGTACACTCACCAATGCCGGAAGCTCACAACACTTGTCACGATTGGCCCAGGTTGATGTACACACAATGTCAAACATCTGCAGCTGGAACTGAAATAAAAACAGGAAATGCAAATTAGACATTAAATATCAGTTAGGACCAGGGGCGTGTCATGAAATTAGTGGGCCCGTGTGCAAACCCACACCACACCAATAATCCCCGGCTGTCAACCAGGGACAGATCATCCTTACGTGCAGTGTTGGTCAGAGCACTGTGGGCCCCCCACCCCTCAGGGCCCGTGTTCAGTGAACACCCTGCATCCATGGATGATACGCCACTGGTTAGGACCTGAGAATTACAGGTCGTAGATTGTTCAGATGAACTGCCTCAGGCTACATGGAATCCCCAGGGATGTTATCATAGCTCCCAGGATTCTTTGGATAGTAGAGGTATTGCATGCAGCAGTCTAACAGCCGGGAAATACTTACAATAACAGGATTTCATTATTTAAAGGTACACTTGAGCCAAATGTGAACATTTCTCAATAAATGTAAATGTATAGCCTAACTGGTTAACTGTAAAAAAAGACTCTCTCTTTGCTCATGCAGGTCAAAGTAATGAAGTCTCTCGAAGCCCACTACCCACTCTATTTATACATTCCCAGCACTTGCCCTCCATTCCCCACCTGAAAGAAACAGTAGGTCATCTTGAAAAAAAAGCTACAGTTACTTCTGCCAACCCTGTAACTACCGTGGCCTATAGTGAGTTAAAGACACAAATGAATAGGCTGCTGTGCCATCATGAAAAAGTTAAAGCGGAATTAAAGGCACAAATATTAGTCCTAGCTCCAATGGTCCAAAGCCAGCGAGGTCCCCCGTTGGTGCCAGCTTTTTTTCCCCTGGTCCTTCTGGGTGGTGCTTCAGATGATTTGATTGGCCAGAGCAGGGTGACATCTCTCCTGGTGCACTTGCAGTGTGCCGGAATGTAAACCGAGCTGTGCAGTTCAGTGTACGTTTGCAGAGGATTGAGAATAGACTGATAAATGTATTTGATTGCAAAAGAGATATTGCATGTCCCTTCTGCAATAAAAAGCCTGCCTGTTGGCAATTTTTGTTTTTTTACATTTAATCCTGCTTTAAGAACGTATCATGCAACTGTAGTCACATGCTAACAAAATATGTTTAGCCTCTTCTTTGAAAAATCAACTGAAGAGCCCATGTCATGTAATTCCCTCTCTTGTGCAATAAAACCAATTGTATGATTTACTGCTTTAATAAACATTTATTATGGCTCCTAACATCAATCCTTAAGTTACTTTCACTTGAAGAACATTTTTCAGTAAGTAGGCAGCTTAGTAAACCAATAATTCTTGTAAGACTGTCACATAAACACAAAACTTCCTTTCCCACTACAAACAATAGAACCCTTTAATACAAATTCTTCATTGTGTTGATTCTGTTGGCTGTTATTGGACAGAGGCCACACACTTTGTCTTTATATCCCCTTTCCTTGTCCTTATTACAATATAAAGCACTATGTAAAAAGCTCTTTTTGTTCTTGGGCCTCTGATAATCGATTATTTTTATCCACCCATATATGTAAGGAGTATTTGCATTAACACTTGCTCTCCATTCTGTGGTAGGATAATAGAAAAATGTAATAAATGTAAATTTATTGCCTAACGGGGTAAGTCGTACTGCAGGAATGTGCTGAGTGGGTTCGCCAATGAATGGCCGATTGTACTCCCAGCTATTTACTGGGTATCTCTACTTTTTGGGAAGCATTAACAAAGTAGGGCCCTGTTTGTACTTACTGGAGCAGAATTGTCTCTGGGTCCTCGGGATCTCACCATCCGGCCAAGGACTTCTAGACCATCTACTGTGATATTTCCAGCAGTGTTTATTGGCTTTTCCGCTACTAGTTTGCAGTCGATGATTAGCTTAGCATTAGTTTTGGTAACTATAATATGTATCTGGCACAAAGAAAAGAAAAACATAGTTTAAAGAGGCACTAAAATTGGTTTATGTTACTAAAACAGGTAGATACTAAATATATTTATTGTGATATTGGCGGTTGTTTAGCTCAGTGGTACAAGCAATTTTAGTGAGTACATGCTAGTCAAAACTGTTGTTTTAGGGCTTGTTGGCCACTTTTATTGAACAAAATCAAAGTTCCACAAAAATGGTAGCCCAGGCAGGGGATTTTTATAATCAAAACAGGTAAAGAAAATAATGAGCCACCTGGTTCCCTCTTCAGGCCTTAACCTTGGCTTTTGGATGGTAACTCAGACAGTCTTACACAGTACCTTTATGTGCATTCAGTCCTCCCAGCTCTCTAAACACTCCTGACTCCCCCAGCAAATTCAGATACAAAACACTGCTGCACGGGCCCACTCCTTGGCCTCTTGATAGGGATTCTCTTGACACCCCAGGCTCTCTCACTCTTCTGGGACCTCCAAATTTCCTCAGTCCCCTGAGTCACCTAGTCATCCTGGCTCTTTCAGTCTCCCAGACTTGCTTAGCTGCCTCGACCCTTTCAGCCCCATGGATATGGAATCTCTTCTCCAGCATGGAGTGCTGTCTCGAGTGGAGCACTCCTGTCTCCTAATGGGAGCTCTGAACTATGCCCAAGTCCTTCATTATAAGGGCTGTGTGAACCTGTGCTCACAGCCTGTCATACTCCTGCAGGACCTGGACTGGAGATTTCTTCCCTCCCAAACCTCTTAGAAATTACCATACTCCGAAATCCAAGCCCAAAATACCAAAGCCCTGGGAAAGCTGTAAAACAGTTTTCTCCACTCAAAACTGATATTCCCGTGTCCCATATTTTACATTCATGCGAACCCTGTGTCCCTTTTTCCTATGTTTACACAGTGACAGGGCCTTGCACTGTCACAATATAATATACATACAGTATATACCATTAATATATTTTTATACTGTTTATAATAATATTTATTTTTTTATTATGTAATTATAATAAATAAATTATATACAGTATCTCACAAAAGTGAGTACACCCCTCACATTTTTGCAAATATTTTATTATATATTTTCATGTGACAATACTGAAGAAATAGTGAGTGTACAGCTTGTATAACAGTGTAAATGTGCTGTCCCTTCAAAATAACTCAACACACAGCCATTAATGTCTAAACTGCTGGCAACAAAAGTGAGTACACCCCTAAGTGAAAATGTCCAAATTGGGCCCAATTAGCCATTTTCCCTCCCCGGTGTCATGTGACTCATTTGGGTTACAAGGTCACAGGTGTGAATGAGGAGAAGGTGTGTTAAATGTGGTGTTATAGCTCTCACTGTTTCATACTAGTCATTGGAAGTTTAACATGGCACCTCATTGCAAAGAACTCTCTGAGGATCTGAAAAAAAGAATTGTTGCGCTACATAAAGATGTCCTAGGCGTGGCCGGATGGTGAGCTGAGCAGACGTGCTTGAGAAGAGCTCCTGACATCCTGACTCTAATCCTGTGCAGAGCTGCTGCATCCGACTTTTCTACCCTTCCATCGGGGTGTTGTGTGCCCCCAGCTGACAGCCTGAACCTGAGGGACCGATTATTTGTGAGAGGGAACAGCTGGCAGGACATACCGCGGCTTGGGCCTAGTCCCGGGTAGCGGCGGCCATCTTGCTACACCCGCACGGCGCCCGCTCCGAGTCTCCTGTCTGCCTAGGACCTGGGTGAGTGAGGTATCGTTGCCTGGGATCGGGACTACAGACACCGGCCATGCCCACTGTGAGCCAGAAAGCCGCAAAGAAAGGGCCCCAGGAGCCGCGCCAGACCCGCTCGGTGCAAGGCCTGGGGCAGGGCCCCTCCTCCGCCATCTTGCTAGCAGAGTAGAAGGGGAAGCGTGTCACAGACACGCAGGTGGCGTCTAGGGCGATGGAGGCTGCTGAGG
>BLSH010205977.1:712456-745613 GCA_018402905.1 Glandirana rugosa
AAATTACCCCTGTGTCTGTCGTTAATTTATATAAAAATACTCGAACATTTTGACTAGTTTAACCTTCAGACACAAATCAACATAAATTGGTATTAATACTGTCATGTACAACGGAGTTTTCTGGCGTACCTAAGGATACAGTGAGGTTTTGACACTTCCTTTGGACTAATCTCTTTTGCCTACCACCGACATCTAGTCCCCAGAGTTTGACCACCGGGAGGTCGACAACACTTTGATGTTCAGGGTAGTACGGAGACGGACACCCTCAGTACGAACATTGACAGTCGGAACGTTACGGAGTACCCTGAACTTCAAGCGTTCTCGACATCCCGGCAATCAAACTAATTATCAATACATTGTTTAACCGTACATTTCAGACACTCCTTAGGTACTCCATCCCACATGCCAAACCCAACTATGCTCCCCTCTTTGTTGATTGCATCTTCTGGCTACATGGATCATCTACAGCAGGGGTCTCAAACTAACGGCCCTACAGCTCTTGCGAACTTCAAGTCCCATGAGGCATTGCAAGGCTGACAGTTACAAGCATGACTCCCACAGGCAGAGGCATGATGGGACTTGTAGTTTCACAACAGCTGGAGGGCCACCAGTTTGAGACCCCTGATCTACAGCCACCATCCGTTTTCTCTAATCAGGTTTCCTTCACAGTTTTGGAGTGACATAGGAATCCATGCGGTCTTTTGAGGCAACATGTACTGTCATAATTATGGTTAAATACAACTAAACACAGACTTCCAATTTGATCAGTTTTACAAGCTCATAAAAATATATTTAATTGCTGTCTGTGTCCCCATTAAAGAAATCTCACCTTACTTTCTGTCTAGGTGATGGCTGCTAACAGAAGTTTTAAACCTTCCCCACTCTATCCAAAACTAAACAGTTTTGGCTGGAGTTGGGCTTTATTCAGTGTATTATGCTAATAGTTATTATATAATGTTCCAGCTTTAGGAGAAACCCCATCTCAGACAATAAGCTGCAATTCCAGGTCTCACCGGTAGGTGGCATTGTAGAGAAAAATCTGATATTACCCTGGAATAGTGCAGGAGGTAGTCCAAGCTCAGTTTCTGTTTTCTTGTGTGCCACAGAACCCCTTTACAATGCAGCAGTACATTCGGACCAAACAATATGCTCCAGGGGTGTAGGCAAGATTTTGCTTTGCAGTAATATTTTTTTGTGTATTTTGAAAGACTACATTACCATGCCTCCCACCTTTTTAGGATTAGCAAAAGTATGTAGGCATAGGACACACCCCCTGCCAAACCCCCTTATAGGAGAATTCTGCAAAAAAATATTAAAAAATATTAATTAAAGCCACAAGTGCCACTACTATTCCTTTATACTGGCTTTTGAAATTTACAAATGCAACAGTTTAGAAATCAGATAAAGGGTTTTGCTCTGGAAAACACTTTTTGAAAGATAAAAAGTGCATTTTATATACAACTATATAGATCAGACCAAAATGTGGGACAAATGAGGAGGAAAGAGGGACAGAGGGACATTGTTCCAAATCAGGGACAGTCCCTCGAAATCAGGGGCATCTCCACATTAACTAGGGCCCATGCTTGTGCAGCCTAGCCACACTCCTTGGTATATGCATAATGTCATGGTAGTTTTGTGGGATTAGGTCAGAAAGAGTTTTTGAAGATGACAGTTGACCCTATCTATCAGTACAGTAGCTTATCGGTTAGCACTTCTGCCTTGCAGCCCTGTGGTCCTTGGTTTGAGTCCCAGTGAGGACACTGTCTGCATAGAGTTTGCATGTTCCTCCTATGGTTATGTGGGTTTCCTTCCCCAATTAAAAGACATGCTGGTAGGTTAATTGGTCATTGGTGATGTTCTGTTGAGTGTTCCCAAAATGGCCACCACAGTAGCAAATAACTTCCAACACACTAATCCCAATGCACACGTTCCTGTAGAAATGGCTGTGCATCTAAGTGGGCGCTGTAGCGCCCAATGGCTGGAACCGTGTCAAGACAAAGCAAAAAATGTCACCAGCACACCAAGGATCTCCAGAGTGGGTCCAAAGCTTTAATCAGTGATCACATAGTCACAGCAGACAGCATTGTTTTTCGGAGCAACGCATGACCCCTTCTTTAGGCAAGTGATAATAGCAAATAAGCCCCCATTCACACTGAATCTGACTTTGAAATTGCGCATCTTCACTTAAAATCGCAAGTTTTCAAAGCCACATGTCAGTGCGACTTCATGAACAGATGTCTATGCAAGTCGCACTTGAAACCAACAAAAATGTGTGGGAACTTCTTTTTCAAATTGGTGCGGCATCGCAAAGTCAGCATCGCACATATTTGCACAGTTCCATTGCCGACAATAGGGTGTGACTGGTCATGCAATTTGGACCTGTCAAATTGCAAGACAAGTCATACCAATGTAAACTGGGGCTTAAAGCGGAGTTCCACCCAAAAGTGGAACTTTCGCTTTAAGTCCTCCTCCCCAGCTCCGGATGCTGAAACTGAGCTTTTGGGTAGGAGGGGGGTGTGGATACACGATTTTTTGGGGTACTTCCACTCTGGTCGCCTTAGGCGATCGGAAGTGGAAGATCTCCTTCCCCCTCCCTCCCATAGTCTTCTGGGACGCAGGACAGGTCCTAGAAGACTTCAAAAAGTGCAGCGCTACTCGCGCATGCGCAGTGCACGCCTGGCCGTGAAGCCACTTCCTGTCACGGTCGGGTGCCCACAGTAGGAATGACGGCGCTGCGGAAGGGAAGGGGAGAGGTCGGAGGCTGGTGCTGGCCGCATAGCTGGACCGGAAGACAGGTACGTTTTTTGTAGCTGCTGACTTTTGATAAACTTAAAACACAGTGGAACTCCGCTTTAATGCTTTGAGTCCCCAAAGAGGAAACTGCTATAAACATTAAATTAAAAAATCCATAGCCCATTTTTTTAGGGCTGACTTGGTAACCAAGCAGGACATTTAAAGGGTAATTCTTAAAATCTCAATTGCTGGAAACATCTATAGTACAGTGTCTACCTCCTCTGCTTGCCTCAATATCATTATGTCTACCACTGAGTTGCAAGTGTCAGATTGTACCATCCATTGTTGTATTCATCTGTCTGTAAGTGACTGTTCGGTTCTCCAAGTGTTTTCAATTTTGTTATATTTTAGTAAGTGTGTAATAGTAAATTACAACTTGATAGATTAGCACGATTAATTATTTTATGTTTTTTAATGAGCACACTAGATTTATCTTACCAATGAAGTAGAAAGCATCTAAAAAAGCAAATAAGGGACAAATACGTGGTCACAGCGATGATACATCTTTTGCCTCTTTTTACACAAAAATAAACAGCAAAGTGCAGTAATCCTGAACACTTGTGATTGGTCAATACATGAAGCATAATGGAAGCAGATGTATATATTTTACCTGACACACTGTTGCCTTGGATGTAGGCCCATGGACAAGCTGAAAGAGAAAAAAGTTTAAAAAATCACCAACTTTATGTATGCATACACTGTAATAATGTGAAATTCAAAGAAATATCGAAGAAAATATATAGCATAAAGGGTAGAATATAAAACCACCAGCCACATTTTTGCACATGACCACGTTTTTCACAGAATGGCGGAGCCATAATAATTCTGTGGTGCCACTACTACCAACTCTGGAGCTTTATAGTCTGTTTTATAGGAATGCAAGTTAATAAAGAGACAATAGACCTGTGCAATTCAAAGTATTGAAAACATGTATAAGCGTAAGGCCTCATGCACACGGGGCGTTTTTACAGCCGCTTTTAGCAGCGTCAGGCATTTTTTTTACAGGTTAAAGCGGAGTTCCACCCAAAAGGGGAACTTTCGCTTCAAGTGTAGGTGGCCCCCTGACATGCCAATTGGCATGCCATTTTTTTTTTGAGGGGTGGGTTCCAGCTTCCACTTCCTCTCCTGGTGCCACGGAACCAAAAGGAAGTTCACCTCTCCCCTCTCCCTCCCGGCAATCTTCTGGGACACGTCACAGGACCGAGAAGATTGCCCAACCATTCACAGTGCATGCCCGGCCGTGAACTTGCTATGCCGGCACCACGGAGGGGAGGGGGAGAGGAGCGGTCGGGCGGCCGCATCGCTGGACCGTGGGACAGGTGAGTAGCCATTTATTAAAAGTCCACAGCTACACCTTTTTGTAATATGGAAAACAGCGCCTGCCCTTATCTATGAAATTAAATGTGATAAATAATGTGCTAAAAACAAATGACATATAACCTATGTGAATATGAATGTATAAAGAGGGGGCTGCTGTGCTCAGGGGTTACCTGCTGAAGATCAATTATGCTGTAAATCAGCGCTCAACCCTCTGATAAATCACTCTAAAAAAGTGTAAAAAAGTGCATATGTGCCAATAACTCAAAATAATATTATACAAAATGACATTGTGCATAATCCATATGTGAATCTTAAAATAAATAATAACAAATGACTGAAAAACATCCAATAATCTGGGGACTGCTGTGCTCGAGTTGCCAGTCTCTAATAAAGTCCACAACAACAAAATATATAACAAAAAATTTCAATCCAAATAATGTGAGTCAATAGGACAATCCTTCCTTAAAGTGATAGGTGCTTTAAAGTGCTGAAAATAAAGTGCAAATCCGTGCTCCTAAATTCGTTAAGAGTGCAGTAAGTGACACACATCATATGGTGACCCCCTTTCGTGCCCGCACTCACCAGAGAACGTGGACCCACTGCTTTTCAGTCAGTGGGTCATGAAAGGCAAATTCTGGTGGGGGCTCAAAATCCCGGATGTCAAAAGGATCTCAATAGGATAAATCCTTACACTGGTGCGGTTGTCCAAGGGTACTCAGAAAACAAAGATAAGGGAAACCATAGTGTGTACTGTACAATAAGTCTCATTTATTGCGCAAGTAAAAGTTGTACTTACAGGACACAGATAGGTCATCAGCAATTGTGTAATAATCCAGACAATCTTTGTTTGCGGTGGCGTTTCGCTCATTGGTTGAGCGTCATCACGGACGATCATCGTCCGTGATGACGCTCAACCAATGAGCGAAACGCGTTGACGTCACTTCCGGTCCGTCACAGGCAACTCGCGTCACTTCCGGTTCGCACGGTGGTTTTTTTCTCTGGAACGCACGCCACCGCAAACAAAGATTGTCTGGATTATTACACAATTGCTGATGACCTATCTGTGTCCTGTAAGTACAACTTTTACTTGCGCAATAAATGAGACTTATTGTACAGTACACACTATGGTTTCCCTTATCTTTGTTTTCTGAGTACCCTTGGACAACCGCACCAGTGTAAGGATTTATCCTATTGAGATCCTTTTGACGTCCGGGATTTTGAGCCCCCACCAGAATTTGCCTTTCATGACCCACTGACTGAAAAGCAGTGGGTCCACATTCTCTGGTGAGTGCGGGCACGAAAGGGGGTCACCATATGATGTGTGTCACTTACTGCACTCTTAACGGATTTAGGAGCACGGATTTGCACTTTATTTTCAGCACTTTGAAGCACCTATCACTTTAAGGAAGGATTGTCCTATTGACTCACATTATTTGGATTGAAATTTTTTGTTATATATTTTGTTGTTGTGGACTTTATCAGAGACTGGCAACTCGAGCACAGCAGTCCCCAGATTATTGGATGTTTTTCAGTCATTTGTTATTATTTATTTTAAGATTCACATATGGATTATGCACAATGTCATTTTGTATAATATTATTTTGAGTTATTGGCACATATGCACTTTTTTACACTTTTTTAGAGTGATTTATCAGAGGGTTGAGCGCTGATTTACAGCATAATACACCTTTTTGTAGCTGCTGACTTTTAAATGGGTGGAACTCCACTTTAAAAACGCCTATCCATGTTATTTAATGGCCTCATGCACACATAGGCTTTTAGAAGCTGTAAGCGGCATAGGCGTTTTCAATCTGCAAAAAAACCCAGGACCAGTGCATTCTGGAGCAGCAGTGTTACAGCTGTAAAAATGCCTGACGCTGCTAAACGCGGCTAAATGCGTGTTAACGCTGTACACAGCATTACGCTGCATCAGCCATTTTTAAGCTGTAGTAATTGGATTTAGGAGTGGAACATAGAGGGCAGCAAAATGCCGCAAAACTTTGAGGCGCCTAAACACTAAGGTGGCTAAATGTGACTAAATAAACATTAACGCCAATGCAATACGCTTCTTAAAGCGTGTTTTTACAGACTTTTTTCTGGCATCGATACTGGCTTTCCAGCTAGTTTTTAATGCCCCGTGTGCATAAAACGTAAGTGATACTCTTGCATCAAAATGATCAAAAGAGATGGATATAGAAAGCTTAAGGCTTGGTTCACACTGCCCCGACTTGGTCTTCTACTTGTGAGACCCCAAGTTGCATGACATGTGAAATCCTATGTTAGTCAATGAGAGCTGTCTTAAAGCGGATCTCCACCCAAAAGTGGACGTTCCGCTTTAAGTACTCCTCATCCCCTTACATGCCACATTTGGAATGTCATTTTTTGGGGGTGGGTACCTAGTTTTGACAGGTACCCAGCTCCCACTTCCATTCAGCCCACCTAGATGACTCGAGCGGAAGTTCTCCTCTCCCCCTCCATCCCTGCAATCTTCTGGGACAAATCACAGGTCGAAGAAGATTGCCCGGCCATTGAGGAGGCGCAGTAAGACTTGCGCATGCGCACTGCGCAATCAGCTGTGAAGCCGCAAGCTGTCACAGCCAAGTGCCCACACTTGTAATGCAGAGGGAGAGAATCGAGGGGCCGGGCAGTGGCATTGCTGGTTCATGGGATAGGTGAGTGTGTGTTTATTAACCACCTCAATACCAGGCACTTTCACACCCTTCCTGCCCAGGCCATTTTTCAGCTTTCAGCGCTGTCACACTTTGAATGGCAAAGCTACAGCTTTGAATGGTCATGCTACACTGTAACCATTTGGAATTTTTATCATTTTCTTCACACAAATAGAGTTTTCTTTTGGTGATATTTAATCACAGCTGAGTTTATAATGAAAATGTTTTCTTTGTTTCTGTCAGTAATATTTGTAAATTAATAATTTTTCTCCTTTACTAATGTGCACTGATAGGCTGAACTGATGGGCACTGACGAGGTGGCACTTATGGGCACTGATTAGGTGGCACTGATGAGGAGGCACTAATATGCCGCACTTATGGGCACTGATAGGTGGCACTGATGGGTGGCACTGGTGGGCACTGATGGGTGGCACTAGTGGGCATTGATAGGTGGCACTGGCGGGCAGTGATAGGTGGCACTAACGGGCACAGATAGGCGGCACCAATGGGCACTGGTGGGCATTGATGGGCGGCATTGATGGACAGCACTGATAGGTGGCACTGATGGGCACTGAAAGCTAGCACTGACTGGAATCACTAATGGGCACTAATTGCTGGCACTGGTGGGCACTGATTGCTCCCTCAGTACTGGCACCGTTCAGAGAACAGCTTGCATTCCAAAAGATAAGCACAAAAGGGCACACCAACCTAGTGCATTATCCCATGGTAACACTTTAATTAGGAATAGTAATAAAATATACTCATAAACACATGAATGAATAGTAATGGTTTGGCTCTGATGAAGAAGGTGCGACCTTCAAAATACGTCAGCCAGATTGGACACCAGTAGGGTCCCCCTGTACTCTGGAATGCAGAGTGTCCATAACTGTTCAGCTATGAAGGAATAGCTTGATGAGCATGTTTTTATTCATACGTTTGTGAGTATATTTTGTGCACAGCTGAAAAATATGTTCGTTCTCTCTGCGTTCGTTTTTTATTTTTCCGGGAATTCAAAAACTTCGAAATTCTGAAATTTGCGAATTCAGCAATTTGAAAATGCAGAAATTTGATATTCAGAAACTCTAAAGTAAATAATCAGAAAAATCGGAAATTTGAAAATTCGGAATTCGGAAATTCAGAAATCAGAAAGAACAGAAATAATAACTAACTAATAGATAACTATTTAATTATAGGTATTGGAATTTCCTTGAAAATATGTCTGTTAGTGAACTTAAATACAAAATTTATCACTAACAGCCATATTTTCAAGGAAATTCCAATACCTATAATTGAATAGTTATTTATTAGTTAGTTATTATTTCAAATGTTCTTTCTTATTTTCGAATTTTCGGATTTCAGAATTTCAGAATTTTCGAATTCTGGATTTTCGGCTTTTCCAATTACCGAATTTGCGGTGTTCGGATTTTTGCATTTTCCAGTTTTTGGATTACTGAAAGATTGAGGAAAATTTGGAATAATTTGTAAATTCGAAATTCGGCTTTGTCCAAATTGTCAAATTTAAAAAAATTTGTTAAAAAACTAATTTGGAACTAAACGAATCGCACATGCCTAATATTTGATGACCATTCCTTAATAAAGCGTCATCGGGATAATGCACTAGGCTGGTGCGCCCTTTTGTGTTTATCTTTTGTAGTGACTTTAGGATACCCTCAGTCCTTAAGGGCAGCAAAGCTTGAAGTGTATCCCTGTGAAATGAATTTATCTCCAATACTTGTAGCAGGCTACCACATTCACGCGCAGGAGGCATTTTCTTTGACTGAACACTTTGCATTCTCTCAATGAATGCAAAGCATTCTCTGATTGGACGAGATATAGTGGCAGGGCAGTGATGTCATACTTTGTATTTATTAAGAAAATGCAAGTGACCCTCTAATACCATACTTCTCCTTTACATAAAGCTTTAGCTGCTTATAATCCTGGATCTACAGATCATCATGACATGCAGTATTTACCAAAGATAACCAAACGCTTTACTATCAAATTTGTATTACTCTTTATTGTGTCCCTGCTGGAGTATTTTGCTTCCCTTTCCGTCTGGTGAAAGGTCAAAAGGAGCGGTAAAACCTGTTGGTTGAACTGTGCTTTTACCTCTCCCTGACTGCCTGCCTAAACATTAACACAACGGTCGCTCAGGACTGTAGGAATTGCCATAGTCTTGATGCTTTGTGGTGACAAATTTAACTCAGCATGTCGTACTTGGTAGGTGGTGTCACTTGACAAAAGTCAATGGTACTCAATGGTGACACAACTGCATGCCAAGCACGTGGCATGCAGCTGCAGTATGCCATTTCAATGTAAAAGCCCCTCTGAGATCTAAATAAAATAGGAAGGTGGCAGTATTGCTTCCTGAACACCAACAATCTGCCACTCAACTGCCCCTAAAAGACAATCCACCATAGATGCAGGGTGGCAAAGTCTGCTGTCCGTGTGAAAGGGGTCTAATGGATAGCAGTAAAAACCTGATGGGGGTACAAAACTCTATGGTTTGACATACACTCTAAGGCACCTTTTTGCACATATCTTGTGCATAGGATAGCCCATTGAAATGAATGGCTGTCCTAAACGCGACACACGGGAATGTGTGAAAATGCGCAAAAATGTGTGCATGCTCATTTGCAACACTTGGTATGAATGCAGCCTTACCATTGTTCACCACTGTCATGTCCCTTCATTGGTATTGGTGGGAGGAATAGTGCACCATTGTTGATGTCAGTGAAAGAAATAGCACCCCATTGTTGGTGTCAGTGGAAGAAATGATACCCCATTGTTGGTGTCAGTGGCAGGAATAGTGGCCTATTGTTGGTGTCAATAGAAGGAATAGTTTCCCATTGTTGGTGTCAATGGGAGGAATAGTGCCCCATTGTTGGTGTTAGTGGGAATAATAGTGCCCCATTGCTGGTGTCACTGGGAGGACTAGTGCACCATTGTTAGTGTCAGTGCAAGAAATAGTGACCCATTGTTGATGTCAGTGGGTGAAGTAGTGCCCCATTATTAGTATTGATGGGAGGAATAGTGCCCCATTGTTGGTGTCAATGGAAGAAATAGCACCCCACTGTTGGTATCAGTGGTAGGAATAGTGCCCTTATGGTGGTGTCAGAGAAGGAAGGGTTCCACATTGTTAATATCAGTGAGAAAACAGTGCCCCAGCATTGGGACTTATTATGCTCCACTGAGGGAGTCAGTAGAAGGAATGGTGCCTCATCATTGGGGTCAGTGGGAGGTATTATGCCCCATTGTGGGTGTCAGTGGAAGGAATGGTTCGTCATCATTGGTGTCAGTGGGAGGTAATTCACCTTACTGTGGGTGTCAGTAGAAGGAATGGTGCCTCATCATTGGTGCCAGTGGGAGGTAATTCGCCTCACTGTGGGTGTCAGTAGAAGGAATGGTGCCTCATCATTGGTGCCAGTGGGAGGTAATTCGCCTCACTGTGGGTATCAGTGGGAGAAACAGTGCCCCAGGGGCCATATTAAGGCAGGCAAAGGGCCACATCTGGCCCATGGGCCGCAGTTTGGAGACCACTGCTTTATAACAATTGTATCATTCAGTGCTGTTAGACTCATTTTCCCACAATCTTTATTTCTTTCTTGCCTGACAATATGAAATCTGTCAGACATAATGAAACAGATGGAGTTAAGCTATAAATGTATTCACAAACAATCTAGCATTCACTCTTGATATAAAACAGAAGACATAAATTGGCACCAACTTGCTGACGCCGTCTCGCAAATAAAAGTGACCAGCTCATTTTCTATTTTCTTGAACCCGTCAAAGTCATCGACGAAGAAGACGTGTCTCTCGCTGGGCTTGCTGCCAATGTTCACTAACTCATTGTAGTCTGCATCCGCCACGCCAATCGCAAAAATGCTGAAGCCTGGAAGGAGGAGAAGACAAACATCGGGTGAGTAATCCAACTTTCATCTCTGGTGAGATTGATGTCTACAAATAGCATCAGCCAAACTCCTGCTGGGTGTTGTAGGTGCAGCAGGGAGGAGAAGGATTGAGTTTATTTTACCATCTAATTATAGGACCATTAACTGGACATAGAGGACACTGCTGTCTATTTAAACTTCAAAGAACTCCTCCCTTTTGAAACATCTTATCCACCAACTGATTTGGTGCAATTATGAAATTCTCTAACATCCATGGTTTTTATGGTTTTCCAGGAAAGTCTACATTTAGGCTCAGTTCACAATGTAACAGTATGCGAGGCGAAGTGGTAGACGGACGCTACCTGTTGCCTCATATGCGTTCATGTGGACTGTGCACCATGGCAGGGCTGGTTCTGATCCGGAGTTTGTGGTCCACTGGAGTCCACCAGTAGGTAGACTTAAATAATCAGGAAGAGATCTCACTTGAGCTCTGACCTGGAACTCAGAGGGGATCTGAGGGAGCTCTGTGTGCCATTTGGACTTTAAAAGACAAGGTTGAATTATGGCTTATGTTTTGTGGGTGATAGGAGCCACACCGTATAGCGAGAAAACTATACTGTTTAGTTTAACACCAGATGGCAAGGATTTATTTTCTGTTTTGTTTGTTTTTTAAAATGTGAATCTTTTATCAATAAACCTGGCAAGCGGCCAGATTTTAGCCGCTTCAGATCTGCGCTATAGCCAATTGACGGCTACAGCGCGGATCTGTTTTGCAATAGACGTCCTCCCCTTCTGCTCGTGCCAGGCGTGCCCGTGGGTTGGGCAGACTCGATGTCCACTGGAGACCCGCGATCTGGTCACAGAGAGCCAGAACGGGGAACCGCCGATGTAAACACGGCGGTTCCCCGCTCTGTGAGGGGGGGCATGACAGATCTACTGATCCCTATGATCGGGATCAGTTAGATCTGTTATGTCCCTGTCATCCCCGCCCCCTCACATTTAGAACACACCCAGGGAACACATTTACTTCACTGCCCCCTTAGTGGTAACCCCTTCCCTGCCAATGACATTTACATAGTAATCAGTGTCTATTTTTAGATCTGATTGCTGTATAGATGTCATTGGTCTTAAAAAAGTGTCAAAAACGTCCGACATGTCCACCACAAGTCCCGATAAAAATTGCAGATCGCCGCCATTACCAGTGAAATTTTTTTTTATAAAAACGCCATAAACCAATGTCCATAGTTAGTAGGCGCTATACCTTTTGCGCCACCCAATCAATATATGCGTTTTTTTAAACCAAAAATATGTAGAAGAATGTATATTGGCTTAAACTGAGGAATAAATTTGTTTTTTTGTTTTTTATTTTTGGATATTTATTATAGCAAAAAGTACAAAATATTGTTCTCTTTTCGTCGCTATTTGTTTATAGCGCAAAAAATAAAAAACGCAGAGGTGATTAAATACCACCAAAAGAAAGCTCTATTTGTGGGGAAAAAAAAGGACGCCAATTTTGTGTGGGTACAACGTTGCACGACCGCGCAATTGTCATTCAAATAGTGACAGCGCTGAAAACTGAAAATTGGTCCGAGTTGGAGGGGGGTTTAAGTGCCCAGTAAGCAAGTGGTTGAAGAAAGTTGCCGACACATTGGTTATTTTCCTCAAGAAAGTTGATCCCCACAAGCTAATCACCCACAACAGCTATGCGCTTTTTAGTGCGTTTTGCAGTTTTCAGAAACGCACTACAGTCCATTTAACGTGGTTTCCTACACGTTCACATCTATGCGTTTTTCAGCCGTTGCGTTTTTGGAAAGGGCCAGGGACTTTTTTGTTCCCACAGCAGAATGCTTTTTGCATGTAATAGACTTCAATGGACCCACATTAAAAATGCAAGTGTTGCCTTTTTTATGCTTTTTTTATGCTTCTTACATGCATTTTGCATTTTTTTTCTCCATAAAAAACTGTGAATAGCCGGTTGTTAAGGAGCCGCCACGTCGTTAACAACTGATGAGTCATCAGCTGTCATTGACAGCTAAATGTAAAAAAAGGAATTGCCAGCAATAAAAAAATTGTGGGAAAAGCAGCGTGGGGTCCCTCTCCCAATCCATACCAGGCCTTGTTTATTCTTGCAGTTGGGGGGGGGGGGGGGGAATAGGCATTTGAACCAAGGTTTTCCTGTACCCTTAAAGTGGAACTTTAGTCAGCAAATGGAAGTGTTTGTTAGCCCATATTTCATATTCCCGAAGTGTGGCTGCTGTACCATGAACTTGTATGGAAAAGTATCCTGTCTCCTTTGTATTGCTTACTTTGTGTGAAATCCCTGGTGTTCCTGCCAGTCCCTCTGCTTTCCTATTAAAAACTGACCACACTAAACAGGAGAGCACACCGGGGTCAGTTCTCTAGCTGTGCTGGGAACTCAGGTTGCTCTCCTCCAATGATCAGACTTGTCCTGACACACCCCCCTGTACAGCCTTCCACTGGGAAGCTCAGTGTGTGGCTGTGTCTTCTCCCCCAGCTCTTATGCATATGAGAACAGAGGGAATGTGATCACTTACTGTATAAAAAAGGGGAAAAAAGATATTTATAATTGTTTTTATATCTATACACAAATGTTTTAGCCGTTCATTTCAATTTTAAACTGAATGGGTTGTTTTACAAGGTGATTGGTTACAATCACTTTAAGTCCTGCTAGATCACTTCAGGCTGGCCCCCTTTGCAGGTATAGCTATGTACAACAATAAAAATAAGTGTGTATGCTGTAAGGCAGATCCCTCAGGTGAGGGTTCTCTCTATTTTTAGGCACTGATGAATTTATAGAGGCCAATCTGCTGACAGCCTTAAAGCAGAATTAAGTGTAAGTATTCGCCAGCACACCAAGGATCACCGTCCAAAGGTTCTTTATTTAAAGAAGGATCACATCACAGAGAGTGCAATGTTTCGGAGCCATGCAGGACCCCTTCGTCAGGCATTCAATGCCTGAAGAAGGGGTCCTGTGTGGCTCTGAAACGTTGCAGTCTCTGTGATGTGATCCTTCTTTAAATAAAGAACCTTTGGATGGTGATCCTTGGTGTGTTGGCAAATACTTACACTTGATTGACACTTCCAGTATCCAGCTGGTAATCGCTGCAGCACCCACTTCCACACAGGCCTTACTTTGCCAGTAAGGTGAGCGTTAGGAAAATTGACAAGATTAAAGAAGAATTAAAACTTCCTGTCCTTTACAGCCAAGGAAGCTGCTTCTGTTTGATCTGCAGTTGCCATGGTGCTGCACATGTGATCAGTTATGACACCAGCCATTAGATGGTTTGACAGTTTGGTTGAGGATACAAGCAAATGTGACAGTAATCAACCCTGGCATTCCAGGAATGTAACTTTTTGAAACCGTTAAATTGATAGGTTTAGTTCCGTTTTATGATGTACTGCTGTTCAGGGGCTCTGAAAAATGGCAGCCTCTGGCAAGAAGAAATAGGAGCAGTGCTGGAGGCAATTTACAACACACACTAATGTTGGTAGGATAATTATTAATGTACAGTATGTTCCTTGCTAAAGAACATTATTTTTTTAAATCAAACTGATATGGGTAAAGTTCTACCTTTATGCATACAAAAATTATACCCCATGTTGCATTTGGCAAACAGTACTACTGCTAAACATGACTTATTCAAGTGAATGGGGCTGTGCCGCAACTGTTCTGCAACTGTGTTTAATGCACATGGCTGTGGAGATGTAGTGTGGCCTTCTAACAGTTAAAACAAGCAGTGAGAAGGCAACATATCTTCTCCCAGGTACCTGTCAAAAGCTCTTTGATAAACAATCCACCACATATCGCTTCTCAGAGGGGCAAGAAGGCTACTGCACATGTAAATAAGCCCTTGACCTTTAACAAGTGTTATTGTTCATTATAATGCACTTTCACGGCTCATACAGAGCAGCCTTTTACCGCTAAGCTGTTTCACCTAATGTTATCAGAACTCCTCGGAATCAATCGTAATCTGCCAGCGTTTGAATTCTACTAAAACCCTTCTCACTTTGGATTACAGAATCTCTTCAGAGGTCCCGTTGTCTGCTGATTCTACGCCTCATAATACAGCCATTCATCCGAGGCCTAGGGCCTGACTCTTCAATGTCAGCCAATGTTATTCCTATCCTAAGCTGTTGACTAATACAGAGACAGATTCAGTAGATACTCCTTGCTCAACCGCTCAACAAATGTTGATAACAGGCACATGAACCTCCTGTGGTGGAGTGTCCATATAACTGACACTCTGTCTTCAGTTGTTGTTTTTTTTTTTTTTTTTATTATACTCTATTTATTTATTTTTTGCTTGACTTGGTTGGTGAGCCCCCAATTATGTCATAGTGCAGTTTCCGATATCTCCCCCAAATAACATACTATCTCTACTACCACATTCAACACTCTCTTCCTTTGATCTTGATCTACCTGGACCCCTTTGCCTCACAACTACTCTGCTCACCCTCTTGCTCTATTCTATGCTTACTTACTCACATCTTCAATCTTGTCCTCCTAACTGGCACCTTTCCTTCGTCTGCACTGGTCACCCCCATACTTAAAAAAACACTGGACACCACCAATGAACAAGATTATTATCTTGCTCCCGTTTACCTCAAAACTACCAGAATGCCAAGTCTACAATCATCTGTGATGCTACCACACTAATGGCAACCTTCTCAACTGCTTACTGTCTACCTTTCATCCACAACACTCCACAGGAACTTCCCTTCTAAAACTCACTAATGACTTACTAAGTTACTAACTGTTAGAACCATTGGCCAATACTCTTGCCAGAGCTCAAAATTTTAAGTCCTGAGCTACTAGCCAGGCCTTAAGAGTTACTGCCCCGCCCCTAATTCCACCCCTAAACACGCCCTCGTAAATTAGCATATTTTATCCTTATTTTATTTATCGCAGTCAGATCAATCAAATATGATTGCCGATTGCTGCCTGTTATTAGTTATTTCTATTTTTCTATAAGGAAAAAATATAAATAACTAATACCAGCAATCATATTTCATTGATCTGATTTCATACTGCCTCCCCTCCACTGTTCTCTATACTGGTCTCCCCTCCACCATCCTCCATACTGGCCTCCCCTCCACCATCCTCCATATTGGTCTCCCCTTCGCTTTCCTCCATACTAGCCCCCTTTCACCGTCCTCCATACTGGCCCCTTCCACCATCCTCCATACTGGCCCTGTTCCCTCTCCTCCATACTGGCCCCCCTCTCCTCTCCTCCATTCTGCCCCCTTCTCACATCTTCCCCAGCTTCTGTACCTGTCCTCAGATATCTTCTATTCTCTATATACACTTCCTCCCTGGGTCAGCTAATAGCCTTGCATGGCTTCCAAACACATCTCAATGCTAATGACACAAAAATCTATCTCTCTACTCCTCAGCTCACCTCTATAGTCTTCTTGCATACAACTAACCTACTTACTAATATATCAGTATGGGTGTCAAACCTCTTCCTAAGTCTCAATCTTTCAAAAACTGAGCTCATAAGGTTTCAAATTCCCCCTGTGCCCCATTAGAAGAGGCACTGATAATTGTACTAATAATTTTCCAACAAGATTATTAGAGCATCTATCAATCCCTCTCCTTGTGTCAGGAAGCTAGTTGTAATCCTAGACTTTGACCGGTCCTTTGAGCACCACATTCAATCACTGTCCAAATCTTGTAGACTTCACCTTTATAACATATCCAAATGATGTCCCTTTTTAAGCAACAAAGCCACCAAGACTCCATGGCTGTCTCTCACCTTGACTACTGCAACTCTCTATTTGTTGGCCTCTACATAGGCCACCCCCCCCCCCTTACCCTTAGTCTATCATGAATAACCAATTCACTTTGCCAACTGTCCTTCTCTGCCAATCTCTCCACTGGCTTCCATTTGCCCAGCGTATGAAAGTCAAAATATTAACAGCAAATGAAAAGTAATTTGCAAATCCGCCCCCAGCTACCAAATTTGTCTCAAAATATAAACCAAATCAAACCATCCTCTTGGCTCCACCCAAGACCTCCTGTTCTCTATCTCCCTTATCATCTACACCCATGCTTGCTTCCAATACTTCCCCAAAGCCTCTCCCTGTGGAACTTCCAACCCCAATCTGTTCAGCTATCTCTTACTCTGTCCACCTTTAGGTGATCCCTGAAAACTCACTACTTCATGGAAGCCTATTCCAACTAAAAACGACATTTTACTTTCTCTATCAGCTTATCCCCACACAGTTATTACATTATTATATCACTTGCCCTTCATTTTCAATGGTAAGCTCTTGCAAACAGGCCCTCCTGATCTTCTTGTCATGAATTGTATTGTAACTGTATCACCAACCTTTATTTTGTAAAGCGCTACACAAACTATTGGCGCTATATAAATCCTGCATAATAAAAATGATATATGAATAACAAAGATGCCGCAGTCCCTGTAGCCGTTTCTGTAACCCTAACACTAACCCTCTTTGTAACCCTCATACTCTGTGAAATCCAAACACTAACCCTCTCTGTAATCCTAACAGTAACCAAAAGATGTAATGCTAATCCAACCGGTAGCTCTAACACTAACCCTTCCTGCAATGCTAATCCAACCTGTAACTGTAACACTAACCCTTCTTATTACCCTTACACCTCTGTAATTCTTACACTTACCCCCTGTAGCCTTAACTCTAACACTAACTTACCCTTATGTAAATGTAACCCCTTGTCAGCATACTCATCTCTACTGTGCTGGGATCCCTTGTGCCAAGTCCAACCTACCTGCACGACAAGATACCAACGCAGAAGTGCAGGCAATGCTATCTATGCTTCAGTGGCAAAAGGTTTATGTGGGCAAGCTACTATAGCTAGATTGAGATCTATGCATGTCAGGAAGGCACGCAAAATCACATGCTTTCCCGAAACACATGTTGCCCTTTAGCAGACGCATGACAAAGCAATTGTTAATGGCACCCCATGCATCTGTAAACCATGTGGCTCGGTTTGGTGTTTTTTGGAAAATAATCAGTGACTTATTTTTCATGTTTCTTGTGCATGTGGCAGCCCATTGAACTAAATGTGCTGCCTTACACTCGACTTGCGGGAACAAGTAAAAAACGCAAGGTCGCCACTTGATTGAACCTGTAGTTGTGAACCAAGCCTAATTCCAAATGACAATGCAGAAAGACAGAACGTAGGAAATTCTCTGAGTAATGACCATACCTTCCAAATGCATCTGGCTGGCAAACGTTACAGTTTCATCTTGAGAGCGCCCATCGGTAATCACCACCAAAACCCTGGGTACACCTTTTCTCATGCCAGATTCCACAGTAAACAAATCTTCTCGAACATGCTTAATTGCTCTTCCTACATAACAAGGGGAAAAAATGATTATTTCTGGAGCAGTCTTTAACCAGATTTACTACTCTACTAAGCAGTTTCAGCAGCTAATTTAATCACTTACTAAGTATGCAGCTGCTTTTTACCTTTCAATCCTTGCCTATTTTCCAGTATAAGCTAGTACCACGATCACTGTCCCAGGTTTCCTGTTTCAGGGTGGCTCCTTTCTCTTGGTTGACATCAAGGTGGGAGTAGATGGCTGCTCTTTTTTTGCACATGGTAGCCCCAGTGGTTGTGCTTTGACCCTTGGGATGCATCCCCGCCCGGGGAGACAGACAAGGTGTTGGCAGCCCTATTTCTGCAAACATCTGTACTCAACTATCATTTGTTGATCTAGTATACACGTCATATCCCTGCCAACCCCTGAAGAAGGAGTTTTTACAAAACGTGTCGGGTTCTGTCCTGATGTCTCTATTAAAATTCAAGCCATGATAGGCATACTACAATTTTTTTATACTGTATACTATGGACATATAGGGTTTTAAATACTTTTTTTAGCCATGTTCATGCAATAACAATGACATTTTTTTGCATGTAATATAATTGCATCTTTTGCAATAAATTTGGCATACTAGCATTTTATTGAAATATCCACAATTGTCTTATCTGCTTAAAAAGTCCCATGGTGATTTTGTATGATACTTTCCTCTCTCTTGCAGCATCCTACGGAGTCAGCCTTACAAGGAAGGGACCAGAGCTGCGTTTCCCATCACTGTGTGCATCAATAGAAACACACAGCCTAATAGCCTACAATGCCAAGGCACTCCCCTCCTAACAGCTAACAAACTAGCTGGAGACTGCACTGTCCACTGTTAATCATGGTAAAACTGGAAGCACAGGGAAGCAGCACTAAGAGAGCAGGAGCCAGAAGCACTGAAAGCTGTAAAATGTGAGTGCGGGGGTAAGAGTTTTAACCACTTGCCGACCAGCCGTCGCACTTATACTGCGGCAGCTCAATGTCCGTCGGCCACCCGCAATCGTTGTACACAGAGGCAGAATGAGGATTTGCCTATGTAAACACGGCGGATCCTCGTTCTGACAGGGGACATCTCAGAGATCTGCTGTCCCCAGTGAACAGGAATAGCGATCTCTGTCATGTCGCCCCTAGTGTTAACCCGTTCCCTGCCAGTGTAATTTATACAGTGATCAGTGCATTTTTATAGCACTGATCAATGTAATAATGTCCCTGGTCCCCAAAAAGTGTCATTTGGGGACAGATTTGTCTGTCGCAATGCCACAGTCCCACTAAGAATCGCAGATCACCGCCATTACCAGTAAAAAATGGTCCATAAATCTATCCTGTAGTTTGTAGACGCAATAACTTTTGCGCAAACCAATCAATATACACCTATTGAAATTTTTTTTTTACAAAAAATATGTAGAAGAATACATATTGGCCTAAACTGATGAATACATTTGTTTTTTATATATATATTTTTTGGATATGTATTATAACAGAAAGTAAATAAAAATAGTTTTTTTTTCAAAATTCAGTCTTTTTTTGTTTATAGCGCAAAAAATAAAAACCGCAGAGGTGATCAAATACCACCAATAGAAAGCTCTATTTATGGGGAAAAAAAGACATACATTTTGTTTGGGTACAATGTCGCACAACCGCGCAGTTGTCAGTTAACGCGACGCAGTGCCGTATCGCAAAAAACGACCTGGTCAGGAAGTGGGTAAATCCTTCCGGGGCTGAAGTGGTTAACAAATAGTTTACTGCTGAATGTTAATTTTATTGTGTTCAATGTGTTGAGCTAAAAAACATTGAGGGTTTCATACTACTTTATTGTCTATATCCTCACCATAGGCTATATGAGTGCTTGTTACATTACTGGAGAACAGATTTCACTTTATCAGTTTAAATAAACAGCTCAGCAAGTGTTGATACAAAATCCACCAAACACCGTTAATTCCATTCTACATTTCAGTAAATCTGTGACAACAATGCAGTGAGAGCCAACATACACAGTACTTGGGTGGGGAAATAAAGCAAACAGCAATTTGTTTTATTTTGTGCCAGGATAAATCTATCAGACCTCACATATTTCCCTATCAGCTGTAGACAGTACTGAAGGGGGGACATTGGAAGTTGCAAGAGACCCCACGTACCTGTTTTTGTGTTCCCGCCTTTGTAAGAAATGGCATTTATGGCGGCCAGAAGAGACTCTTTACTTTTATGTGAGCTCAGCTTAAATTCTGTCCTTGCATCATCACTATACTGAGCGACTCCAACCTGAATGGGAAGAGGCACAATGGTAAGACCTTGGTTTCATTCAGTATATGTAGTATGAAGCTTAGCAGAGAGAGGAGCATGCAAGTACCCAACTGTTCTGTAGTTACAACTTCAGATATACTTCACTTAAAATAGGGGAGCCTCAAAACCTTACTGAACTTTTATTAAATAAGCTAAATACATTTCTGGTGCATTCTTCAAAAAGCAGTGTTTTCTATATATCCTGGAACTTATTAACCCCAAAGTACTCAATAAAGGATCTTTATGCTGTTTGCACACCAGATTGCTGACTATGGGGGATATTTACTAAAACTGGTGCACAGAGAATGTGGTGCAGCTGTGCATAGTAACCAATCAGCTTCTAACTTCAGCTTGTTCAACTAAGCTTTGACAATAAGAGCCGGGTCACACTGAGGCGGCACGACTTGCAGGGCAAAGCAAGTCGCGCCGTTCGAGGCTACCTCAGCGCAGCTTGCAAGGAGACTTCTTTACATAGAAGTCAATGCAAGTCGCGCTGAGGTCGCCCCGAAAATAGTGCAGGAACCTTTTCCTAAGTCGGAGCGACCTGAGTCGCTCCTATTAGAACGGTTCCATTGCACTGCATGGGGACGACTTGTCAGGCGACTTGAGTCGCCTCAGTGTGAACGGCTCTAAAACCTGGAAGCTGATTGGTTACTATGCACAGCTGCACCACATTCTGTGTGCACCAGTTCTAGCAAATCTCCCTCTATATCAGTGGTTCTCAACTACGGTCCTCGGGACCCCCCAACAGGCCAGGTTTGCAGGATAACTGAAATACATCACAGGTGATATCATTTGCTGCTCAGTGATTGCAGTGTTCTAGTCTGCATCTCCCCAAGGTAATACTTGTTGGTAGATCCCGAGGATCGGAGTTGAGAACCACTGCTTTATATCTTTGGCTTAATGCTTCTCTGTGGCATGCTGGCAGAGAACAGGCTATTCTATTTATAATCTTCTCTTTCCCAGTGATTAGACTGCAGCATTGAAACATTGGGCTCCATTCACAAAGTGGTATGTTTCCTCTTAAAAAATGTGCTAAAATACGTTTTTCAAAAAGTTTTTTGGCATTCACAAAAAAACACTACTAAAATACCGCATGCCTTATTTTAGTAGTGAAAACATGCAGTGATTTAATGCCTGACGCTAGCTGGCGTATTTATTAACATTATTAAATAGGCGTTGTAAAGGAATGGGCGGCCACAGCATCCTTAACAACCGATGAGTCATCAGCTGTCAGCAAACAATTACCAGCAATTAAAAAATGTGAAAAAAAAACGGCGTGGGGTGCTTTCATGTTGATGGGGACAAGGGCCTCTTCCCTACAACCCTGGGGGTCTGCAGGCGGGGATCTTATCACAATCTGGAAGCCACGTTTAATGAGGGGGTCCCCAGATCCTGGCCCCCCATGTGAATGAGTAGGGGTACATAGTACCCCTACTCATTCACCCAAAAAAATGTGTAATGTAAAAAAAGACATAAGTCGGTTTTTTACAAGTCCTTTATTTCAAAAGTAAATGTCCCCAGTGTAGATTCATTGTCAATCACGGTGCCCACCGCCACTGCCAAACCATAAAAGAAAAAAAAAAAAAAAGGCTCCCGCTGTCTGACAGCTCTTAAGTAACTAAGGTGCTTTGGAGGGGGGGTCGGAGCCCCCCCCCCCATATTGAGGGCATGTGGCCTGGTATGGTTCAGGAGGGGGTCGCTCATCCCTTCCCTTTACTGACCTGCCAGGCTGCATGCACAGATAAGGAAAAAAGAGGGCCCCCCCCCCATGTTCGTGGAATTTTAAACGGCATCCTAGACACCAATATTTGTAAAAACAAGTATTTATTGTTTATTGCCGCACCAATCAGCTTTCCCCCTTTTACCACCTGAAGGATGTGCGGTGGCACAGCTCTGTCCCCCTCTATGTGTGTCTATGGAGTGCATGGCGCATTGGGGGGGGCGGAATTGTGCGCTCCACGAACAGTTGACCCCATTGATTGCCCAGCGCGTTTGCGCGAAGAGTGGCGCACAGCGCGCCTGCGTGGGCATCCAGTGCCATATTTAAAATCCTGGGCAGTCTGTCACAGACGTAGCACCAGGAAGGTTGGCGCACAGATGCCCCGTGACATAGCCAGGTAAACCATGACTGGCTACTTTTCCACACACTGCTCAGAAGTATGATATGGGACATGGGCACTATGTGCATCCATGTACCCTGTGACTTCTTACTCAATATGAGAAACTGTGTTTTCTTTTTTAGAGCAAACAAATGGACTAGCTGCCCTTACTGCCTGTTATTCTGTCCTTTCCTGTACCTGAATCTCCAAGGACCATATTTAGCTCTCTCTTGTAAATTGGCTTATAAGGACTATCGAGCAAGTGATTACCTATATACTTATCTTTGACAATCTATTCAGAGGATCTCAGGAACAGGGCAGACATATACAGGTAATATATATATATTATGGATTGGATGTCAGCTAGATATTTTATATATATATTGTTTGTTTCAATAGATGGCATACGTACTGTAGGTATCCATTTTTGAGACAGGACCCTATCCCTCTTTTTCTCTTCAATGTGTATGCAGGAGTAACTCTTGACAAATGGTGACCTCCGTGGGTAGTCGCCTGGCTGAGGGGCGGGGGCCATTCTTCCAGCCGCACTTATCCAAACATGGATAACAACATTCTCCAATCTTCTAACCACTATATGATCACATACCTTACCATCAGTTTGCAGTGGTAGGTGTTCCGAAAATAAGGGAGCTCACATGTATTCCTTTGCTGGTGTCTGTATTATAATACCTTTTTCTTTATTCGATAGAATACATACTTTGTGAATATATGCGTCTCTTGTATTATATCCCTGAGGAAAGGCGTGGACCTGAAACGCGTCAGTTTACTGGAGACAACTTTTGAGTATTGGAGATAATCCACTAACATGGAATGTATTCACAAACCACAATGTCTGTATTTGTCATACATTTTATGAAAATATTTTTTCAATATGATCATTTAGAATTTTAATGTATATCAATAAATACTTGTTTTTACAAATATTGGTGTCTGAGTTTCTGTTTAAAATTCCACGTACATGGGGGAGGGGGGCCTCTTTTTTCCATATAACCAGGGATGTGGCAACAGGGCACCAGTTTTACAATGGTAGTAACACTTTATCATGCTCAGATAAAGGTCTGGTATGGATTTTGGAGGGGACCCCAATTTTTTTTTTTTTAGTTTTAGCATGGGTTTCCCCTCAAGACTTTTTTATTGCCAGCAATTCTTTTTTTTAGATTCAGCTGTCAGTAGGGAACCCCACTGACAGCTGATGACTCATTGGTTCTTAAGGATGCGGCGGCCACCTGCTCCTTAACAACCAGTGCACATTCCACAAATACCACATGCCTGGACCACTACTTAATTTACACAATCATAGAATTATTTATTTCCTTCTGTGAATGTATTTTAACGCCTGTTCGTGTGGTATAGCTTGGTGGTCATCGCTCCCCCATCCGCACCTCAATCCATGGGTGCTCTACTGTTCCACCGCTTTTATGTGCCACCTCAGCTCCTGTGAGAGACGATATACATTTTTTACTAGCCTTACTCATTGACTTTTTTATACTATTAGACACCCCTTATGCATTGCTCCTGATGAGTGGTAATGACCACGAAACACGTCGAGCCCCTGACAGCATCATCATGTGTTTAAGATTTAAGAACTCTATTTTTGGACTCCTAGGTTTTTATCGTACTACTTTTCTACTCAGATAATGTATTTCATACTATGGTAACACGTCTTTTATTTTATTTAATTATTTTGCTTTCCATCCTGTGAATTTGTGTCCTGTCATATATTGTGTATATACATGAATTACTCCTGTACTCATTTATGAATATTGTTACCAACTGTGTTTGCTGCTTTGAGCATTAAAAAACCTTTGACATACACATTCATATTGGTTTATGCCTCATGGATGCATGCTTCATCTAAAGTCCAAAACGCTTTCCCTCTTTTTGTACCATGTGGTATTTTCCGAGCGTTTTCAGCTTTTTTCCAGTAAATACCACACAAACAGTTTAGTGAAATGACAGTTTCAGGATCACATGAGATATTTAGGCAAAATGTGTCCTGACACCTAAATATCTCATGCAAGTTCATTCTGTGAATGGAGCCCATTGTAGCAAGCCACAAGCTGAAACACTACCACAGGCACTGATTTGTCTCAGACAATTGTGAACATAATCAAGACTCCAGGATTTACATGACTGTGAAATCTCTGAGCCAGCATCTCAGAGCTGGATTTAAGCTGTGACCAAGGCGGCTATGTCTGCCGAAACGCGTCTGATTTTATACCTTTGCATTACAACCATTAATAAATTAACTGCAGTAGTTCGGAGTGCCACCTTTTGCTTTCATATCTGACTCTGGATGATGCCTGAACAAAGATGATGCTAAGGCTGCCCATACATGGAGCTAATTTCTTTCCTGCAAACACCAGTTGCAGGAAATAAAATTGTTGATTCCCCCATCAACACAGACAGTGTTGATGGGGGAATCCCTCCCACCGGGCCGCTGTCTTCTCCTGGCGAGGGGGCAGGGGAAGCTGTCCCTGCCGGGAGAAGAAGGTGATTGTTGCTAGCGGCTAGAGCAGCTGCTAGCAATAATCACAGGTAAAACTCGGCATGCTGGTTGTACCCAAGTTGATCGATCTATCAACTTGGTACATTCAGCCTGCCTATACACAGTTCAAATCTCGGCCAGTTCCTGCTGAACCGGCCAAGATTCAAGCAATGTATGGCCAGCCTTAGTTAGGGAAAGTACTGTGATCTCTCTGAGAGGTAATAAATACCTGGAAGTCTTACACATTACATACATGCAACTACTGTAGCATGAGAAAATTGATGCTAATGTTAATTTCACCGAGGCAACTCCTGGCTGTGTAATAAAGCTGCAAACTTGAGCACATGTGAAATAAGTGACATTTCATTAGTGTACCGAGTCCCTGTGAAGAATGTAGAGACACTTTCACGTGTCTGACAGGTTCACTTTAATTTTGGACTGGTCTTACCTGTGTCCCCTCAGGGCCAATTTCATCCATGGCTCCAGCTGTGTTGTACAAGAAGCGGGTGACTTTGTGAAAGTTGTCATCTCCAATACTCCAGGATCCATCCACCAGGAATACGAGGTCCGCTCTGGTCGATTTACACACTGACATTTGGAGAACACAGAGAAGCTGAATTTTTCTGATGACTGACAATTGATGTGAGCAAATTTATAAAGCCAACTTACACTCCTATGCTCCGACATCAGAGAGAGCATTCTAGTAGACACCATAGAAAATACATCCTATAGACCCTTCCCTACACATATCCCAAACAGGCAGCCCAAGAAAATGTTAACTAATCTGGCAATCTGCTTTGGATAAAATAGTCTTTACTTGGCCCAAATATATACTACATTTAGCCATATCATATTTTGACAACAAGGAGTATCAAAATTCAGAGTTTCAATTGTCCCAAACTGTTGTCAAAATTTTGGTAAAATACACTGGAGTCAATGAGGGCGGTGAAAATACCGTGGTGCAAAGGGCTTTATATGGCTCCAGAGAGTTACAAGAGCTTTTTCTTAACTACCTTGGAATTCCCCAAGCACCCTCAAGCCTCTGCAAATGTGCTGCATTTTTGCACGTGCCAAACCCTGTGGTGCTGCCCAATTTTGTAAGAGAGTGTGGGACTTCTCTTTCATGTTTCTCACATGTTGGGCAGCCCACTGAAATGAATGGGCCGCCCTACACGCGATGCGCAGGAGCATGCCTGAGCATGAACACCAATTCAGGTAAATTTTGCCTATAACCAATCTGCAAAAAACACTCTGCTGATCCCTAATTGGCAACACAATAAATGCTGCTACTGGAGGTGTTTGTTACCTTCTCGGGCTGCAGGAATGGTTGGCGGTGGAGTTGGAGGTCTGGTCGGTGCTGCTGTTGGAACTGGCACTAAGGAAAAAGAAATAATGAAGCTATTTACTCTAAAAAAGTAATTTCCATACCATGTGTCATACTGTGTGATACAAGGCATCAACTCACAGGTTGTTTCCACAATGCTGACGCCGGGTCCTTCAGCCTCCTGTATCTGTGCATAGAGGGTGATCCTGTATCTGGAGTTGGGCATAAGTTCGTAGAAACAATGACGAGATGTTCCACTAGCCAGGACCGCTTCTTGCTTGGAGCCATCTGTAATGAAATATTAAAGTTGAACTCTAGGCAATCAGCTATATACCCAGATGCATATATAGGAGCCATTTTACCTGCTAAAGGAATTGTATTTATGACTCAGCCTATCCCTGGCTAGCAGAGGATGAGACCTGATTTTTCTCTACTGGAATTACAAGAATTATGTAATACAGTTAGGTCTTGTCCCTCCCCGGCATCTCATTGGAAAGTACAGGAAAAGCAGCAGAATAACAAGCTTTTCTTTTTGTCATTCTGCTTTCTCCTCCTAACAGCATGTTCCTCACACTACAGCACCTGAGTGATTGGCTACCTGAACTGCTTCTACTGCTACCAGTGTGAGCTCTGCTGTACCATGAACTGCAAAAGAATCACAAGTCAGATTCAGGTATTTATACTGCTATCATTTAACAGTATATTTATTAATACTGAGCTTCATTAATGCATGTCTTTTTCTGCCTGAAGTTTAGCTTTATAAAGAATATATAGTCACAACATACACTTTCATTTTATAGCATCAGTATTGTAATAACATTACAAACAGTAGTCCTTTTTGACAAACCAGTATAAGAAATATCCTTTCATGTTGAGTGCTGCCTGTCCCCTGACCATCTTTTTTCACAACTTCCTGGATTCCGTGCATGCTTTGCAGATTCTCCTCAATTTCTAAGGACTACATATACCATGGTACCTTGCTGCCTACAAACTGTAATTACTGAAATAACTCCGCCTCCAGATACTCCTCTTCTCGGCACCTCTGAAGTTCAGAAGGCAGGTTCTGTGAAATGTGTGACACAGCAGTGCCTACTCACAGGGCATGGTGAATACCTGTCACAGAATTGTACATGTGTGGGGATCTTTGCAAAGTTTACAAACTTCAAGATCATTCAGATTAAAATGAGTAGGCTAGAAGTAATTTACATTCAGTTTCAAAATGAATAGATGATTTTACACATTGACTATACACATAAGATACACTTCAAATTTCCCTATATACGAATTTTGCCGAAATCTGTGACATTCAAAAGGCTATTAATATGTTAGTCAGATGACCACCTCAAACCAGGGATCCATGGAACCCTAGGGTTCCTCTAGAAGCTGTAAGAGGTTCCTTGGTCAATTAACAATGTCTCTCAGATAAGTAACCGCTTATAGGCAGGTGCATTCTGTATTCTCCACTGCAAGTTAAGAGGAACTTGATTCCTCTATGATTTCCTCAGTCACAGGGAGGCGGCTATCCAATTGGATGCTGATGCCCCATGTGACTCTGGTGGCCATCTTGGGTCAGGCAGAATCTATTTAAGTCTCTTAACGTGGCACTTTTTTTGCAAGTGGCTAGCATATGGAAAGGAACCCCGTCTGCTAGGGACAGTACTAGAGATTGGCAAAGGTTCCAGAGGAGAAGGGACAGTGTAGGGACTACGTTTACCCTCCAAGAAGCCTTCCCCATTGGATGTGTACCAGCCAGGCTGCATTCCGCTTCTTCGTAGCAGACGCTGTCAGCATCTTCCATTCTGCATCTTGTGGGACCTCCGCTGTCTCAGTTGAAAGTGGCTCCAGGCGTGTGTTCCCTGCTTGGCCTGTTGCTATTGTCAATCTGTTCTGCAATATACTGTTGCTGCTAAACTTGGACTCTGTGTGTTTTCTGCCCATCGCACAATGCTGCACCTAACCCCCACACTGAAAGCTATTTTTTAAAGCTATCTGTAAGGCCGATTTCTTCCCACTTGCCACAAATGTAGAGATTCTTACACACTTGTCAGGTCTCCCTGTTAGTTTTTAGGCTGACCCGATCGGAAGATCCCTGCAAGTCTATAGGCAGGCAGATGTAAATGGTCTGAGAAAAAAAGGAAAAGGCTTAACCCCTTTCTGTTTTTCCTGATAGCTTGATATAAATAGACACAAATCTGTTTTCATCTCTGGGCCTGGGTGCAGTACAGTTTTCATCTGGCCCCCCATAGATCCAACAAGGCTCCTCAAAAGGTCAGTTGTCAAATGCGGACAAAAACTGAATAAGCCATTCTACTCAGCATGGGAGCTGTTCGTGGATCCCCTCCTGAACAGAGTGGTTAAGGCCGTCTGAAAACCCTTCCCAATGACCATCATGCTGATATACTCTAAGCTGTAAATAAAATAATAATTAGAAGGAGTTCCCTGAGACCAGAAAGTTATTTCAAGGGTTGCTCCATGTTAAAAAGGTTGAGAATGGCTTCTCTAGTTAGAGGAACTGAGGCTCATGGATCGAGGGTAGTTTTTCAATTTTGCATCACATTGCCTCTATGGAAGATCCTGATTTGCCTCATGGTAGGAATGGCTTTGCCTGGGCCTCTGAACGCTACATTTAAAAAGCAAATTATAATTTATATAATCTAAAATTGAAGAACATGTCCAATAGTTTTGCTTCAAAGTTCCTTTAGAAAATTGGTATTATAAAGGCTAAGAAATTAGTACTCTTGTTTTGCAGCACTGTGGGAAAAGAAATGATGTCAGCACTCCAATGCAAGTTCTGAAGGACCTTTGTAAATGGTTCTCTCTATATTACTATGAAAACACATCTGTATAAATAATGGCTATAATTATAGTTGAACTTCAGGGATTCATCCAGTCTTTAAAACATGCTGGCATACTACTGCATGCCACCTTGTGGACTTATCTCTTTAATTTGCATCTGACAGTTTTACGAAGCCCCGAGAGTACAGTTATCGTCACACACCCAAAGAGTTCTAACAGGAAAGACGCTGTCTTCTCACACCCAGCATCTCTGCCCACCTCTCCTCTTAGCTGGCCATTCACAGGAGCTTTTATGATTTGGGAACAAGTTCACATAACACAAAGTGCTCCGTGATCGGGCAGGAGGAGGGGAAAAGTGGGCACCTTGGCTGCATACAATTCTGCAGTTGCTGGAGCAGAGACCAGAAGGTCCAGTGTCAGAGCACCAGAAGTATAGCTATAGCTGTTGTGCTCCCAGCACTCTGAAAAAATTTAAATTGCAAGTTAAAGAGATAAATCCACAAGGTGGTATACAACTCATTGGACTTAAAGTGGTTCTTCATTCAGCCCTGCAAAAACTGTAGCTGCTGACTTTTATTAAACAAACACTTACCAGTCCAGGGAACCAGCGCCGTCCATACCTGGTCAAAAGTAGGTACCTGCTCCCCAAAAAAATATGTTCCAAATAAAGTAGGGGGGGGGGCAGGGGGGAACAGAATTTCACCTTTTAGGTGAAGTTCCTCTTTAACCCCTAGTAATCCAGAACATTTGCCAAAGTGACTCAATTGATGGAGTTCAGCTTTAAATAGAACATCCTTTTAAATATTCTTTGTCAGAGAAAGCTAATGAGCACCATATTGCTTCCAGATTAGAAGGAAATTTAGCTTGGTTCAAGCCAGCATAGCTCAGAAGAATTACATGATGAGAATATAGACAACCTCCAGATGATAACATTGGACCTTGTTCCAACTTTTTTCTAGTCGGTGCATTGAAAGCTTTTACTACTGGTCAGTTTGTGCTCTAAAGGTTCTCATATAGATTGAAATCAGGAAGCCAGTTGACTTGGGTATTTTTTCAAATCCTACTGTGGCTTCACCTATAACAGCCATCATTCTCATAGAATGTGAGGGTGCCACTGGCTCCAAGATACCCCCTATCAAATCTACGTGGATAAATGACTCTTGGATTATAGAGATCTGTGCCCAGCCAAGTATCGCTATCCAAGTCCAAACTCATAAACCAAAGACTAGCCAATGTTAAAAATGGGAGATACATCCAACATTAAAGTGGGTCTAAAGTTAAAACTTTTTTTTAACTTAATGCATTCAATGAAATAAGTTAAGTCCTCTATCGATCCCCAGTTGTGCCTGACTGCAGCTCTTCTCTCTGCTCTTATAGGAGACTCTGAGAGCAGCAGGAACCATTGACTTCTGCTGCTGTCAGTCAAATTCTGTGAGGAGGGAGAGGGTGGCAGGGCTGAGCCATGCTGTGTGTGTCTATGGATGCATTATTGCACACAATTCAACTCGGGAGCATGTCTGCACGTGTGCTCCCATAGCACACGGCTTGCTGAGGGGGCACGAGCAGAAGAGGAGCGGACAGCCCCGACGGGGGACCCCACAAGAGGAGGTTAGGGACCACACTGTGCAAAACCATTGCACAGAGCAGGTAAGTATAACATGTTTATTTCTTGAATTTTTAAAAATTCACCTTTACAACCACAAAGCAGGTTTAAGAAGAGTAGTCATACTAGCCAACAACAAAATATTACAATAATGAGGAGATACAGCAAAAAGAGCATACATAAATCTACAAGATTAAGGTGTATCTAAACCCCAAAATAAAAATATACCATGTTGCAGCAAACCATTCCTTAGATGTGGTGGCTGCATTCATTTTTTTAGACTATGTTTTCTACAAGTACAGAAAATGCCTGTTGATCTTGTCAAAAATCCAATGTTCTTGTACAGTGGCGCTTCCTGTACAATGAACTAAAATCTGAAACAATATAATCAGCTTTCCCGTATATCTTCTGTAACCTACAAAACAACTCTCCTCTGTGTATTAGAATAGAGATGAGGATTGGGGATAGTGTTTGTAGTCCAAATCAGGAACCTAGGGTGACAATGGTGAATAGATAAAATACAATAAATTAGAGTTGTCAACCTAAGACAGGTGTGCTACTGACAAGATCATCAGACAAATAAAAAAAGCATAAAACAACTATTGGAGCCACCACAACTAAGGACTGATAAGATATATTACATTATATATTACATTTTTGTTTTTTTGGTTTAGATACACTTTTAACTCAATCATGCCAATTATACCCAGGAAACCATTAACTAGGTTGGCTTAAGATGCTGACATGGGCTTATTGATTTTGGATTTTCATTGGATTTTCAAATCTGACCAATTAATATTAAGCCCACACTCCAACCTTTTGGACTAGGTGGGAAATATTTGCTGACCTATTAAAAATATAAAGGAATAGTAGGAATACCAATGCACTTGTGTTGTGTTCGAGTGGTAAACACTGGCAAACAGTTGCTGATTCTCTCCTGATCTTGTTGACTTTATGGGAAGTTGGGGGTCTCTTGGAGGGGTTTTCTACTCAAATCCAATATGTATGTTTTTTTAGACTTCTCTGCATTGTAACAAGTGTCAGTCCTTCAGTAGTGCCTGGCAATCCTTACTTTAGTTTACAGCAAGAGTCTCCAAACCCTTCAGTACAAGGGTTTTCAGTTTAAGAAAGTAAAAAATATCCAATGAAAGTCTAGTCTCCCCTTACATCTGATTCCCCATCAAAGTCTCCCTTACTTCAGAGTCCCTCTTAAATGCGAGTCTCCATTACAGCCCCCCCCCCTTACATGAGTGCCCATTAAGGTCCCCCTTACATGAGGGTCCTCATCAGAGTCTCCACTTACATGAGAGGCCCCATCAGAGTCCCCTCTTACATCAGAGGGCCTGATCAAATCTTGCAACAGGTCATACTTGGCCCGTGGGCCATAGTTTGAAGACCCATGGCCTACAACGACCCTTGATTTCCTTACTTTCTGTATAGCCTTCATCCGGTAAAACAGAAGACCTGTATGTTCACTGGTTCTTATCACTACCTTATGCAGTTCTCTGAGAAAAGGGATATTGGAAGATAGGTTGCACTTCCACCCAGAAAGTCTGCTTAATATGGCCACAAAGGATAATATACTGTATAAATCAGATAAAGGCAAGTAAGTAGCTTTTAAAACTTTAGCACAATTACAATCTTTCCTGGAAAGCATTAGCATTTCCCTGATGATTCTTTAAATAATCCAGTTATTATATTTCAAGTTATAATGGTGCTCATTATATTACTAAAATTCTGCTTCATTATACAGTTAAACTGTTCCCACATCAGCCTATGGAGCATACTATTATCTTTAAGCCTTCTCACTTTGTGGGCATGGTATATTTTACAATGTTTCACCACAAGAAAAGAAATTTGCTTTATATGGAAACTCTACTGGCTAGCGGTTTGCCAACAATAACCACAAATATTCCAGCTGAGCCCCATAAATAAAAAATCTTTGTATAACTGCTGGACAACTGTAATGTGTAGTGTGCCAGGCACTCCTGATATTGGCTCTTCACCCCTTCTACGTGTACAAATAACTGTAACTGTATAAAGTTAAGGGGCCCCTCTTGCCCTACTCAGAGCTCCCAGCAACCTGCCTCAGAAAGCAGCTGGCCCTAGCCATAGTACATATGAAGCCTCAAGACATACACGGGTGTGCATGCACAGATGTGCGGTTGCCCGTTCTCGAGTGCATGCCTGTTCGCGAATGCATATGCACATTTGCGACTGCACACGTGCACTCGCGCGTGCCCGCCGCTAATGTTGGTGCCAATGGGACTATTTAAACTGCAGAAGTTCTATTAGCCAGTGCTGTCTGATATACAGCTATTACCCATGTTCCTGTATTTGTTCCTGTGTTACTTCTGTGATTGACCCGGCTTGCCCTGACCTTGCTTGAACGCTACCTGCCCTGACCTTGGCCTGTCTCTGCATTTGTTCTGCCTTCTGCTGATCTGCCTGATTCTACGTTGCTGACTTCTGCTGCTATTATGACAATTCTCTACCTGCTG
>BLSH010205977.1:747384-758474 GCA_018402905.1 Glandirana rugosa
TTGTCTTTGTATCTGTCGTTTTGTTTGTAATGACCTCACAATGAGTAAGGGATACGATAGGTTTTTCGAATTTTTATAAAAAAAACCGACCTCGTTGTGAATTTTTTACATGGACAAGACTGAATGTATGTTTTAGCTGAATTCTTGTTTGGATGTCTGGGATGGAACAAACATTGAACCCCTGGCGGACATTCTAATGGACCATACGGTAGGGTTAGGTTAGGACATGGATACAGGTGGTTATTGGTCTGGCGTGGTCTCAAACGTATGTTTAACGGGTAAAATGATCGTACATTGTCCTTAATACATATATTTCTGTTTTAACTGAATTATTTTTTGTTTCTATTGTTACATGCTAGTAAAATGGGCAATTTGTATGCAAACTCTGGTGCGGTCTGGTTATTGGTGGACATAGGTACAGGATTGGATTGGGATGGCATACCAGGTAATCTTACAGGCGGTCCCCAAGTTACAAACAAGGTAGGGTCTGTAGGTTTGTTCTTAAGTCGATTTTGTATGTAAGTCAGAACAGGTACATTTTTTAAGTGTTGCTCCAGCCAAAAAAAATATTTTTAAGCTTTTTGGATAGCATAGGGAATGAGTAACACTCCAGTAATGTTTGTTTTGCTGTCTATGTTTCTGTTCAGAAGATTTCACCTCACTTCCTGTCCCAATGATAATTGGATTTTGAAAAATTTGGTTTGTTGTGGAAACAAACCTTGGTGATAAAGCTTCAGTGGAGACCCCTTTTTCCCATAATAACTCTTACAGGAGTGAACTTCCCTTCCTAGGGGGTGATTTCCTCTCACTTCCTGTTGTCTCCCTCCATTTGTAAGTAGGAGTCGTTTGTAAGTCGGATGTTTGTAACTAGGGGACCGCCTGTATTAGGAATGGGGAGATCTGTTCTACTTCAGTCATGCTTGGTTACATGCAACCTTGCCAAATGTAAGTTGATTCTTTTAAATCTATCTATACAATCAATTTAACAAATACTGTCTACTTACTAAACTATAATGGTTTTCCTGCCTCTTTTCTTTTCTTTTTTTGGTGCATACCTTGGGGGCAGCCACCCCACAAACACTTCCTTACCCAATGCTCTCCCTTTACCCTTTTCACCTGCACCAAATGCATGTTTAGCTTCATACGTGTACCTCCCTTTGCGCAAACCTCTACATTATCCTTTAACAGGTTCTCCTGATAGACCTCTCCTTGATCTGTAGCCACTTTCATTTCATCATACTCCCCTACTACCCTTTTTACCTACCAGATTCCACCTCTTTGGGCAATATGGTTTTCTGACAGATTGATTTTAATTACAAAACATTACACTTCAAGGTCATCTCCACACAAAACTGATATCTCAACTTGGATAGGCATTCATGATTTAATTCACCCACCACCTGCTTGTATTTTTTGGAAACTTCAAGGATGTGATTATCCAGCAGTCATTTGTATCCCTCTCACGGGGCAACAATGATGGGGTCACGCATTCCTTGCTTGGATCCTTTAGGTCACCATTATTTGGCTTTGCATTTGTCATGACACTTGGATAAAGCTGAGATTCAATAAATATCTTGCCAATGAAGTCCCACGGTATTAAATGTATAATTCTACAGTGATTTGCAATGTATTATTATTAGTATTCCTTTTTATTGCTCATTGTGTATTTAATATGCATTTACTTATTAATCCAGTGCACAGAACAGAAGCTAGAGCCACAAGGGTACTGAAAATCTATCATAAAAACACAATGAACATCTGTACGACTTGGAAGGACTGATCACTGCAGACACATCAGCAGCTGAAATATTTTGTCTATAGAGAAAGAAAATTAATTTTCCAGGACTGTCATGCTCCATTTGGAAATCCAAATATTTTCTGATTTAAATTACGTTCTTTTTTTTCTCGTAAACAATTGGAAAGTAATCCAGCAGAACAGCTTTGATTTAATACTTTTGACTCTTTGAACCTTTTTTTCTTTACGGTTGTGATTCTTTTAACTCATGGAGGTAGGCAGAAGATATTAGTGTATTTTAGGGCCAAAACTTTTTTTGTTTTGGTTAGAAGATTGAACTGGGAGGAGAAGCAACGGGAATTAAGTTAGCTTAGATAAGGAATTAAGTGTTTCTGGTGTGAAATTTGAGAATAAAAGGCTTCACTGCGGGAGCCTACAGCTACAGAGAACAGTGATAACTCTATGATTAAGCCCCTAAAAGGGCGAAACGTGTCAGAGGACTTCTCTATGGGTGGAGAACAGGAGCTGAAGCCATCTTTTACCCATAACATTCCCATTTATGTAACAGGGAGTCATTGTCTGTGTGCAGATGGCCACCATTTTGTTGAAGTCAGTGAAAACTTGTTTTAAATTTCAGTTACTGCTTGAATGCCCATGCCCTGGCTACGGATTCACATTAAATTCTGCAAAAAATTTGAATTTGGTATCATATCTATTCTGCCGGAGGAAGCAGCTAATTTACATAATTACATTAATGGTGAGGGTGGGAGTGTCCAGAGTTTTTCAGTTGATATACTGTAGCTCATGGAAACAGATTTTGAAATAATAATAAGAGGAGTAATGTTCCAACATACCCTGCAGTGACTCGATGATGATCCTGTATGATGTTGCGTGTCTGTGAAGCTGCCATTGGGAACAGATACTGGTCATCTTCACTTGATAAGCACTAAGATTTGTCACTCCGAGATATACTGTAAGAGAACAAATACAAGCGATCAGTCACCGTGGCTCATGCTAAAATGCTGAAAGCAGCCTGTACACTGTAATGATAGTGAGGTCTGATGAACCCTAAACTGTGTGGATAAAATAGGGGAGTAGTAAAGAATACCATACCACTCTCATTTTCTCTAGAATGCACAAGTTGGTAACAAAATTAGTCAGATGTAAATTTCATGTCTGTGATAGTCATTCAGGGAAGGTGGTACATTTGGCAAACCACAGTCCAACAGAAAGCAAAGCTATCAAACCTCCACTAGCAAGAGTCTGTTTCTAATGCAGTTTCTAATGAGTACATGTTAGAGTCATGAACAGTTTGAGAGCAGCTTACAGAATAATCTGTCAGACTGGGTGTAGTGACCTGTACTGACCCACAGTAAAATTGCACAAAGATTAGGTTTCCTACAATCTCCATAATTCCTATTGTAATTGAGTTACCTTCATAAACAGTGGTTACAGTAAAGTAAATGAAGATGTCAATCAGTTAGACACCAAAGGCAATTATACTACAAGGTCTAGAAGGCTAATAAGACACAATAGACTTCCTAGGAGAATTATGCATCCTATTTACATTTGACATGTTTGGTGTCTAACAAATCCTAATTTCATTATGCTATACAATATGTTGTCAGATTGTGACCAGAATATATTTATACACAGGACAGTTTGTATTAAGTGTCAGTTTGGCCAAAATAAAATACCCTCCAACACACCTACCATCTACCCCTATGACCCTTTCATTGTGTGGAATCTGATCTGCAGCACTCTCTCTGAGGCACCACAAAAAAGCTGCTGCAATTATCTGAACAAGACAAATCCACAGATTCCCCCCATCTGCATTAAACAGCATAAATGGACAAATCTCCTGCTGCGGGCTATTATATACAGACAGAATTCCAGAACAGTGACTGAAGCTGATTGGCTGTATTCACTGTTTGCCCAACTTTTTTCCACACAGCTCCTTTAATTTCTCAATTGAAGTTCGTCCCACAGGGGTGGTGTTGGCAGGGCCATCCAAGGCTTGAATTTCAGCAGATTTACAGGAATGGGGCAAAATTCCAAGCCTTGTTTGGTCAGCTTTACTGTGCAAGCATTCCGCACTATGCATTGAACCAAATACCGAGAGGATACCACTTAATTATTTTTTACTTTTAAAACCTTTTTATTTTACTGTTGCTTATGTCTGCTTTTGTAATATCTTTTTCACAAACAGTTCCAGCATCATTCTTCTTGCCTTTTCACTAAAACAATATTTAAACATCAGTGAGCTGAATCTCTGAATGCTTTAATCATAAATTAAAGAACTTTGCATCTTTGAGGAACTCGGTTACATTCCTGTCTGGGCATGGCAGTGAGTGATAGGTAAAAATTGCAACAGTAGATGGTGCGTGTTTCTGTGGTGACAATTGCTGAGTGTGTGTGTGTGTAAGTTAACTGCTCCTTTAACCTGCCACAGTTATGATCACTGTCAATCTCCTGGTGCTTGGATTGTTGTCCAAGAGCAGGAAAATCTTTGCACAAGGTGATGCTAAGTGTGTAATGTGTGTCATACATATGTTATCTAGTGGCTATCAAGAAACCTGATAACACATTGCTTGTTTAGGCCCTTGACATCTGTGCTTTAAATAGGTCATGATACCCAAGGGCACTAGGGCTCTCGATCATGTGGAATTTGATCAGTGCTAATGTCATTGGGAGCCAATCCTACAGGCTCCTGATTGTTGGCAGTTTACCTTGAGCTATCAGTGACAGCTCAGTTACAGTTCTGGGCATGTCAATGGATTATGCACCAGAACAAGACAGCAATGCATATACTGTATGCGGTGGCTGGAAATTAGGGCTTAGGGTTTAAACCCCCAATAGGTTATGTTTTGCTGTCTGTGTGCCAATGTTAAGATCTCCATTCACTCCCTGTCCTGGGGATGCAACACGAAATGAGGGCAATTCCCATCCTAGAGAACTGGCACCAGAACAACTGCCCATATTGAAAGAATAAGGGTCGTTGTTACGGGCTTGTGTTGATGACAGCAGTCTAAGATACTTTTCAAATTATTCAGATTCCATTAACAGGTGCACTTGACCTGCAGACGATTTCCCCCTGACCTGCATTTCACCTGCTTTAATCTGGTTTTACTTTCCCATTGTGGGGCAATAAAAAAGTTCTTGTGTCAAATACTCATAATTACTCAAAATTGCAACATCCAAAAAAAGTTTGTAACAAATTGTAACTAGGGCTCAGAGGATTTTGGACACAGAGGCATTCTCCTTCCCTCAGCGGCACATATGCAAGAAGCATATACAGTATACATGCAGCTGAGGTGTGGAGAATGCCTCCGCCACCCATGATTGGCTCTCTGCATTAACAACTTCCTGGTGGGACAGATGTCTGAATCCACCTGAGCTTATCCCAAGTTGTAACATTAACCCAACCATTGGCAGACATGGGGAAAAATGTTACAGTATCTAATTAAAACACAGTTGCATGTTCAAGCATTCTTTTTGGGGGGTTTCTTAAGTGAGCCCCCTGACTGCAAAGCTCTCTATATAAAGAGGAAGTGAGCTACTTACATGTTTTGCCCACTCCAGTCAAAGCATCACTGAATCCAGTGGAATATGATGCCAGAACCTTCAAGTTGTATTCTGTTCCACTGAGCAGATTAAGAATCAATATGGTGTTCACATCATCGCCCACAAATGTCTCCAGAGCCGGACCAGAGCCTGAAACAAAGCCCAGAGACCAAAATAAGCATCAACCCATGGCAGCGCCTTTGCTTCAGTCGGAAAACTTTACATTCAATTGCTAATTTTAGAACCTGCCTATGGCAATGCCATAACACATACAACACATACTGTTCACCCATGCTACATATTCCTGGAGTGCCCATGTGTTAGTCTTGGATAATGCTGGCTTGCAAATATTTCTATGTTGTAAAACTGGGGAAGTATAGCTTGCTGCTATAGTCAAGTGTTCCTAAACAGACCTGTTCCAAATCACACACACGTCTAATGAATTTCAAGTTTTTTTTTTAAAGGTTAAGTAACCTAATAAACATGAAAAGATTGAGAAAATCAAAACATAGCTATCAGAGTTTATGGGGATTTGTATTTATTTTGGGAAGGTCTAAATTCCATAGGCAGCCTATGGGGATTTACATATAGATTAAAAGACGCAGTTAAAGGAAACCACAATGTAGTCTTAGTGAATAAATATTCAGAGTTACTGTAATATTTTTTGCTGGCTAACTAGTAAGTGTGCTGGGAAAAAATATGTTTTGTTTGATCTGTCCAAGGCCTGTCTATGTGTACTGTTTATAAATTGGGTTGCTTGCCATTTTTATTAAGCTTGCCATAATATTTCACTGAAATAAATTCTTCCATGCTACATTCACATCTTCATAAGCTGTTGTGCCACTTTTTCCTATAGGCATTTGTACTTTTGTACATTTTCCTTCTAATGGATGACTTTATATAGAAAATGCAATCTGGAAGCTTAACGTATTACAGGGCAAGCCATCAAGGTCATGTATTCAGTGAATCCTTGTGGGTTTGGGCTAACTCGTGGTCCTCCATTGAGATTGGAAATTGGGCAAGGGCCCATTCGCATCAAACACGTTACACTAAAGCCTCGTACACACGATGCAACGGTCGTATGACCGAACGGACCAAATCATATGTTGGCTGTTGTATCTCGCATACTGACGTGCACTAAGTGATCGTACGACCAAGCCAAACGTAGTGACGTGTTACGAGCGTATAAAAAGGAAGTTCAGGTGAATGTGATTTGTGAATTAGGAACGCAGGTTTACACGAACGGACACTTCCGAGCGTTCCCGACTTCTGAGCAGTGGCGGCTGGTGTATGAGGGGCGCTTGGGCTCCGCCTCCCCGCCTGCTAAAGAAGCAGAAAAAAAAGTCAGCCCCGCCCCCCTGCAGGTTGCGTCAGTGCATTGACTTTCTGACAGCCAAGTAGTGAGCCTATTGGTCAGCCATTAAAAACTATGTGGGTGCGCTGAACAGCCGCACACGCATAGCTTGATTGGCTGCCCTGAGCTCAGTTTGATTGGATGCGGTGGCCGGGGGCAAGTCACTGTGGCAGCGGACGTGACTTCTGCTCCCACAGAGACCATGACTGCCCAGGGACAAACGAGGGGGGACAGCACGCTCTCCGTATGCCGAATCTCTGGTGCTCCCCCCATCCAAAAACTTCACCAGCCGCCACTACTTCTGAGCATGCGTGTTTTGCACATACGACTTGTTGGACCAACTTCTCTGTAGACACGGTACAACAGTCGTACGACCGCTTGTTGTACAACCAAAGTTTTCTAGTCTGCTCATCCAACCTCTGTTGTACGACTGTCGCATGTCGGATGTTCTAATCGCGTGTACTAACGGTCGGATGATCGTACAACAAGCTGTCGTACGACCGTTTTCATACGACCGTCGCACCGTGTGTACGAAGCTTAACTCCGAAAGTATTACAATCAGAGACAGGCAAGCAAGTAGCCCTTTGCAGAAGAAGATGGCAGCCTACATATTTAACTAATTACAACTTCACTCTAAATGGCACCAAGGTTACTGGGCTAAAGCAGACTTTGCACCTAAAAGCAAGGTCTTCTTATGACATCAGCCCTTAGCTTATACCACCTTCTGCACTGAAGAGCGTCACATCATGATCCTTCCAGCGATAAATGCAAGACACTCTTCTTGTGAGATGTGGGATCATCGACATTCCTGGGATCCTCCTGGAAGGATTGTGATGTTACGCTCACCTAGGTGCCACTGGTGTAAGCCAGGGGTAAGGTAAATACTTTTTCAAAATTTTTCTAAATGCTATAATTTTTCCCATATTTGCATCTTTCTGCATTTCATTTGAGAGTGGTTACTGAGGGAAGTTGAAAGCTGATTTGTTAATAAGGAATATTGTACACCATTCATTTCTGCCAACTGGGTACACATTATCATTTTCCACTCATCAGCCTTATTAAAGTGATATTAAAGCGGAGTTCCACACAAAAATTGAACTTCCGCTTTAAGGGAAGGTGACCCCCCGATATGCCACAATTGGCATGTCATTTTTTTGGGGGGTGACCAGGGACCCTGTTTTCACAGGGTCCCAGATCCACTTCCTCCCCTGAAGCCATGGCTCCGGAAGGAAGTTCACCTTCCCCCCCTCCCTCTCGACAATCTTCAGGGACACGTCACAGGTCCCAGAAGATACGCCGGCCATTCATAAGGTGCAGTGCGACTCGTGCATATGCAGTGCATGTCCGGCTTTGAAGCCAAAGCCGGGTGCCCACACTTATGATGCCGGTGCCACCGAGGGGAGGGGGTGAAGAGCGAGCCCTCGGGCGACTGCAGCGCTGGAGCGAGGGGCAGGTGAGTGTCTGATTGTTAAAAGTCAACAGCTACACTTTTTGTAGCTGCTAACTTTTACCTGGGTGGAACTCCGCTTTAAAGGAAATTTTTTTCATAACAAACATGTCATACTCACCTGCTCTGTGCAGTAGTTTTGCACAGAGCAGTCCCGATGCTCCTTTTTTCTGGTCCCCTGCCGGGCGCTCCTGGCCCCCGCCCCCCCCCCCCGTGTCGAGTGCCCCAAAGAAAGCAGCTTGCAATGGGGGCACCCGAGTAAGTGTGCTGCCGAGCCGATCCTCTGTGTGTCCATTCAGACACGGAGTCGTGGCTCAGCCCCGCCCCCTCTCTCTCCTCATTGGCTTTCTGGCTGTGATTGAGTGTCTCAGCCAGTGAGGAGGGAGAGTCCCCTCACGATTCTTCCACAACGTTATTACACTATCCCCGTTTTTCTTGTTGTGGCTCTTTGTTTGAGCTATCCCTATAGAGAGGAGGAATGTAATGAAGAATCGTTTGCTGAATATTGGCTATATATGATCATTTAGTGATCTAGGTGATTTGGTCACTCTGTGGCTAAGTATATCTGGTGAGCATATATCTATATACTCACGTGTGGTGGAGCACTGTATCATGCTTGTTATCACTTTGGATTTTGGTTTTTGGTTTTTGGTGATTGGAATATACACTTCTACAAATTTTCACCGCTATGGATTATGTTTTTTTCAAATGAACTTGCCATGAATTGTTTAATTATGAATTTGGAACATTTATGATCACAGGTGCTTTACTGGCTCACGGAATTTTTTTATTGTTTATCATTTATTTCATATTCACTAGTGCACTTTATTTGAGTCTAAAGTGGTCAGTGCCCTATGATCGTTGAAAATACCCATATGGCTATAAGCTAATTAGGTGCAGCGACCTGATACCATTTGAACACAGCTGGTGGCGCATCTTCGTTGTTGAATTTTAGCAAAAAGTATATAGTGGCAGTATTTTAATGTAAAAAGAATATTTATAAGCTGTGGGCACCGTGGAGGGGCAGATGAACTATTTTATTTATTTTATTATTTATTTCAGGTACTTATATAGCGCTGTCAGTTTACGCAGCGCTTTACATATACATTGTACATTCATATCAGTCCCTACCCTCAAGGAGCTTACAATCTAAGGTCCCTAACTCACATTCATACATATACTAGGGCCAATTTAGACCGGATCTAATTTACCTACAGCATGTCTTTGGAGTGTGGGAGGAAACCAGAGTACCCAGAGGAAACCCACGCAGGCACAGGGAGAACATGCAAACTCCAGGAAGGTAGTGTTGTGGTTTGGATTCAAACCAGCAACCCTTTTGCTGCTAGGTGAAAGTGCTATCCACTACACCACTGTGCCGCCCTAATTTCATATTACTGGGTTTAGTAACACTTTAAGTTGGTATTAGGTTAACTACAGTATGTGTAATAATTTTTGGGGAATGTTAGAGAAAGTGGTGCAATATTCCATTGTGGTAGTTTGCTTTTCTGTTATTTTTGTATTGTTATTTATTCTATGTAGTATTTTAATAGGATGGTATGGTTTATTATAGTATTATAGTATTAGTTTAGTTTTATTTGACTTGCTGTTATTTGTAATTTTATTGTTGTTATTCTGTCTTGTTTCCGTTCGTTATTACGATTTTGTGTTGCCTTCGTTGAATGTAACTGTATCTTAATATTTCCCTTAGCACTTCATAAAGTATTCTGAATCTGAATTCAGTGTTTTGTGTATTCTGGTGTTGGGTGTTTAATCACCAAAAGGTCTCTTATGTGTATCATGGGCTCTGGTGGTGAGATCCCTGTCCTTGAGTTCCCAGTCTTCACATGTACCATAACAACAACAAGAAGTTACTATTCTTAATTTTGAATTTGAAATGTATCTACAGTCAGGTCCATAAATATTGGGACATCAATTCTAATCTTTTTGGCTCTATACACCACCACAATGGATGTGAAATGTAAAATGAAACAAATAAGATGTGCTTTAACTGCAAACTTTCAGCTTTAATTTGAGGGTATTTACATCCAAATCAGGTGAACGGTGTAGGAATTACAACAGTTTGTATATGTGCCTCCCACTTTTTAAGGGACCAAAAGTAATGGGACAGTAAATTACAGTCTGAAGTCTGGAACGCATAGACATCACCAGACACTGGGTTTCATCCCTGGTGATGCTCTGCCAGTCCTCTACTGCAACTGTCTTCAGTTCCTGTTTGTTGTTGGGGCATTTTCCCTTCAGTTTTGTCTTCAGCAAGTGAAATGCATGCTCAATCAGATTCAGGTCAGGTGATTGACTTGGCCATTGCATAACATTCCACTTCTTTCCCTTAAAAAACCCTTTGGTTGCTTTCGCAGTATGCTTCGGGTCATTGTCCTGCACTGTGAAGCACCGTCAAATGAGTTCTGAAGCATTTGGCTGAATATGAGCAGATAATATTGCCCGAAACACTTCAGAATTCATCCTGCTGCTTTTGTCAGCAGTCACATCATCAATAAATACAAGAGAACCAGTTCCATTGGCAGCCATACATGCCCACGCCATGACACTACCACCACCATGTTTCACTGATGAGGTGGTATGTAGGGTTGTCCCGATACCACTTTTTTAAGAACGAGTACGAGTACCGATACTTTTCAAGTACTCGCCGATACCGATTACCCATACTTTTTTTTAATGTCATGTGACAGTGGTACTAATATGCAGCACTGATGGGCAATGATAGGTGGCGCTGATGAGGCATGGACTGTCAGCAGTTTTTATTTGAATTTTTTTTTCACTATTTTATTTTTTACAATTAATTTTTTTATTATTTTCTACAATTTATAGTTTTTTTTACAACGCTTTCTTTTTTTTGGGGAGTGGACAATGCCATTGTTTTTTTATTTTATTTTTAAATTATTTTTACAATTTTACTTTAAATTTTTTTTTTTTGCATTTTTTTTTATCACCTCTGTTGGGGGGGGGGGCGC
>BLSH010205977.1:758842-787505 GCA_018402905.1 Glandirana rugosa
GGGGGGGGACTGGAGGAGGGGGGACCAGGGGAGTACAGATCGGGACCGAAGGGGGGGGCGGAGGAGTACAGATCGGGACCGAAGGGGGGTGGGACCAGGGGAGTACAGATCGGGACCGGAGGGGGGGGGGACTGGAGGAGAACTCAGAGGTGGACACGGGAACCGGAGGAGGAGGGGGGAGCGGAGTAGCACAGAGGAGGACACAGCGGAGGATACAGGGACACTCTCCCTGTGCAGCTTTCAATAAAGCAGCTGAATGCAGCGGAGGGGAGATCGCTGATTGTAATTTCCCCCACAGCTGCACCGATCATCCCTGAGTGTCCCTGTATCCTCCCCACTGTGTCCTCCTTTGTGCTTAAGCCCCTCCCCTCCTCTGGTCATCCTAGTGTCCAAGTATCAGATGAGGCATCGGCAGCATTTGCACGAGTACAAGTACTCGTGCAAATGCTAGGTATCGGCACCGATACCGATACTAGTATCGGTATCGGGACAACCCTAGTGGTATGCTTTGGATCATGAGCAGTTCCTTTCCTTCTCCATACTCTTCTCTTCCCATCACTATGGTACAAGTTGATCTTGGTCTCATCTGTCCATAGGATGTTGTTCCAGAACTGTGAAAGGCTTTTTTTAGATGTTGTTTGGCAAACTCTAATCTGGCCTTCCTGTTTTTGAGGCTCCCCAATGGTTTACATCTTGTGGTGAACCCTCTGTATTCACTCTGGTGAAGTCTTCTCTTGATTGTTGACTTTGACACACATACACCTACCTCCTGGAGAGTGTTCTTGATCTGGCCAACTGTTGTGAAGGGTGTTTTCTTCACCTGGGAAAGAATTCTTCGGTCATTCACTACAGTTGTTTTCCATGGTCTTCTGGGTCTTTTGGTGTTGCTGAGCTCACCGGTGCGTTCTTTCTTTTTAAGGATGTTCCAAACAGTTGATTTGGCCCCACCTAATGTTTTTGCTATCTCTCTGATGGGTTTGTTTTGTTTTTTCAACCTAATGATGGCTTGCTTCACTGATAGTGACAGCTCTTTGGCTCTGATATTGAGAGTTGACAGCAACAGATTCCAAATGCAAATATCACACTTGAAATAAACTCTGGACCTTTTATCTGCTCCTTGTAAATGGGATAATGAGGGAATAACACACACCTGGCCATGGAACAACTGAGCAGTCAATTGTCCCATTGCTTTCAGTCCCTTAAAAAGTGGGAGGCACATATACAAACTGTTGTAATTCCTACACTGTTCACCTGATTTGGATGTAAATACCCTCAAATTAAAGCTGAAAGTCTGCAGTTAAAGCACGTCTTGTTTGTTTCATTTCAAATCCATTGTGGTGGTGTATAGAGCCAAAAAGATTAGAATTGTGTCGATGTCCCAATATTTATGGACCTGACTGTATATTAATATTGAAAAGGAGGGTGGAAACTCTGCAGACACCACAACTGTAGCAGAAGGGGAAGGAATATGTGAAAATGGGTGAGAAGACAGGAAGGAACTATAGAAGAGAGATCTTTCTTTTGGATTCAACCAACAAATAATAGAGGCAAGCTAATGATTTGAACCCACCAGACTCCACCTATTACTAAAACATCACTTTTTGAGTAGATTGTACCTTTAAGCTCTATAAGTGATTTTACTGCTGGTTCTTGGTCAGACAGTTAAAGGGATTATGTTGTTCTGTCCAAGAACCTTTTCCAGTCAACTCTCCGATACTGAAGTCCAAGCTTCTAACAGTTGGCTGGTGGGTATGGAATTTATTGGACAGAAATGCTGGATAGCAACACTTAACATGATTTTTTTTTTTTTTTTGTGCCAGGGCCTCAAGTCACACTGTTACTTTCATACAGTGTTAAAATGTGAATTTTCTGGATCTTATGCCTTCCAGTAACATTTCTAACAAGCAAAAATGTGGCTTTGCTGTCCAGGAAAAAAACTGAATAGATTAAATAACGTCCTTCATACTGTCACATGCTAGACATCTCCAAGGAAGGACACGTCATATTTCCTTCCTCTGCCTCGCAGCATGCGGTACGTGTGCCCCATAGACACTGACAAGGGGAACTTCTGACTAAGATGAAGAACTATTTAGGGTTTTAGCAACTAATAAATTTCACATTTAAAAAGAGCATAAAACTGGTATTAAAATGAACAGCTAGAAATGTTATTTTTGCCTAAGCAGAGCTTTAAAGATGTATCTGGAATTCCTCCTAAAGTTGCAGTGTACTTACCTATATATGAGTGTGCCTAGCAGTGGTGGGCGCTCCATTAGGGGCGCAGGGGCACCGCCCCCCTAATCCATGCGCCCGGCCCCTAATCTACATGCAAGGTGTCGGACGCATGGATTTCATTTGTTTTTTTTTTAAGCACGTGATTAGAGCCGGAGGCTCTGCTTGGCTTCAAAAAGCACTGCGCCCCGATCCCACCCAGCTGTGTGACATTAGCAAATTAATATTTGCTAATGTCCTCCTGTTTCTTGTTCTGGCCAATCAGGAAGCGGGTCCTGAAACCCAATTGTCCAGAAGTCCTAAGACCCGATAGGCCACAAGTCCTAAGTCCTGATTTCTGGAGGAGAAGCGACTGCTGGGACCACAGGGGGGCAAGATGCGACCTGGATGGGGTAAGTGTGGGGCTGGCGGGGGGCCTCGCGGGCAAGCAAAGCGGTGATCAATTGAGCGGGCAACGGGATGGCGATCGATCAAGTGCCGGGGGTGGCTGGCTGGCTAGGGGAGGGGGTGGCTGGCAGGCATTAAGGTGAAAAACCTTCTGTGCTGCAGCTCCTCCCCCCCTTTTTCTTACCCCCTTTTTTTACCTGAGCCTGATTGGATCCAGCGATCGCCACTGACTCCATCCTCATTGGGCATTCTGATAGCAGCGGGAGCCATTGGCTCCTGCTGCTGTCAACCAAATGCTGTGACACGGGAGGCGGGGGGTGGGGCTGAGCCATCCACTCTGTGTCAATAGACGCAGACAGGGCAGTTCAGGAGCGAGCACACACAGGGCCCCCATGGAAAGCAGAGGGGCCTTGAGCGCTGGCGGTGGAGCACAGAAGAAGAGGATCGGGGCTGCTCTGCATTGCACAGAGCAGGTTAGTATAAACATGGTTGTTATTTTTATTTTTTTTTAAAACAAAGGTCTAATAACACTTTAAGCTGGCCATAGATGGTTTGAATCTTGGTTGGTTTAGCAGGGACTGCCAGAGATTCCATCTATGGACAGGCTGATTGCACCCAAGTCGATCCATCAATCGACTGGGGTACAACCAGCATGTTGGATTTTTACAAATGCGATTATTGCCAGCGGCTATAGCTGCTAGCAATAATCATTTTGTTCTCTCGGCAGGAACAGCTCCCTGCAATCCCCCTCTCCCGCCAAGGGAACACAATGGCTCCGTGGGAGGGATTCCGTCATCAACACTGGCTGTGTTGATGGAGGAATCAAGAGATTTTCTTTCCTGCAACCCATCAACCCATGACTTTTGACAGGTAGTCTTAATGTCAGCACTGTGAAACACATTGTTCTCCTTGCTGGAGGCTTTGACAATGCAGCCCAACATTGCTGGTGTGGAAGGGTCCTGTGCTTTACTTTTTAACATCATAACTCATAGGTGTGAACCAAGGGTAACACCTGATTAGTTGATGTGGTCAGCTCAGAGGTACCTCATTCCCTTCTTTCTGTCTATGGCAGATTTAGGTGTGCACAGCCTATTGCATTAGTATGTGCAGCCCAAAGCTCAAACACACACGCCTTTCTTTGCAGCCTCAGCTGCACTGGTTACTGAATGAATGGGAAGTGCTCTGTGCTGAGCGGTTTCCTGTTCATTCACAAACGGAAGCATAGCAAACACAGCTTTCTATGCTTCGGTTAGGAATGGACACAGTGAGCGAGTGTGTTCACTGTGTTCATTTAGAAAAGGAAGGCTCCAGTAAATGACATTTGCTAGCACCTTCCCTCTCTCCATCCTGAAACATCCCCTGCAGCAGCTGGGGAGAGAGGAGGGAAGCCAGCAGTACTGTGGACAGTGGCTGCCTGTCCATATGGGGCGCAGGGGCGCCGCCCCCATCCATGAATCTACATAAGGGGCGCCAAACGCATGGATTCCAATGGGGTTTGTTTTTTTCAGAACCACGTTATTAGAGGCAGAGGCTCTAATAGGCTTCGAAAACTCAACTCAAAAAGGGGTGGCCCACCCAACTCAGTTGTGTGACAATAGCAAATTAATATTTGCTATTGTCTTCCTGATTCTCCTCCTGGGACCCGCCACCCGTTTGGCTGAGAAGAGAAGCGATCCTATTGGCTGCTGAGGTGGGAGGAGACGCAGGGGAAGTGGCCTTAAAGCACCAGGAGGAGGAGACGCTGCTCGCCGGCCGGAGGTAGTTCTGTGCATGGTCTAGATGGGGTAAGTGCAGGACTGGTGACCGACTGAGGGGAGGTGCCGTGCAGTAGGGGGAATTGGCAATGCAAGTGGTGATTAGGGTGTGCCCGGGCACACCTGGCACACCCCCTGTGCACGCCTATGGAACCTTGATGCATTTGTATATTTCATCCACAGAATGAATGGCCCTTACTGCTTGTAGGCCGGTACACTATCCTGTAGCCCATCGTTGGTGAAGGAGGAGGGTCCCATGATATCCTCAGTTTGTTATACCATTCATCAGAAACTCGCAGGTTCCTTGGAGCAGAGAGTGGCACTGTTGGAATAAAATCAGAAACCAGATCACAAAAGCTGTAAAACATACTAAATATTACAAACAATTGAATAACTGTCAGTGATTGGTAACATACCAATCTACTAGGAAAAATATATACACAAAACATTTCCTTTTTTTGGGTCTTAGCATGGCTTAGACTATTGTAATAATAATAATAAGTAAATTACTATTTGTTGTGATAATGGAAAAAAAAGTTGTGGCCAATAACTGTTTTTCACAAAACTGCTATCTAGAGGCACCATGCCTACTGTGCCTGATGGTACATCTGACACCATAGGCGTGTGCACGGGGTGTGCCGGGTGTGCTTGGGCACACTCTACTCAACCCGCACGCACGTCTCCAAAACTGCCAGGTCCCAGTGGCAGAACATGTTCTGGCACACCAGGGAAACATTTGTTCTGTGTCTTCCCTGCAGCTATGCTTCTCATAGACAACTACAGAGGAAACTTTGTTTGCTTATGTCGGGGGGTACTAAAGGGTGGCACAGGGAGTCGGGAGGTGGGGCTATGATTGATAGTGATTGGCTTCATACCAAGGAGAGGGTGGGTGCTAAAGGCAGCATGGGGGCGGGTCTATAAGCCAATCACAGCTAATCATAGCACTGCCCCCTACTCTTAATGCCGTCCTTTAGTACCCGCCCCCTCAGGGACATAAACAAACAGCAGCATTTCCCCCATAGCTGCCTGTGACAGATATATAATAATAAAAGTAGATAAAAAAGGAAAATTGGAGGAAGAAGATTAACAAAGGACAGCTTCTATTGCAGTTTTTCTTTTTCATTCCCCCATGATGCACTGCAAACATGAAAGTATAGAATATACACTTCTATGCTATACAATGTGGCAGGAAAAGCCTTTCTGCAGCTCATTTAACCTAGGAGTGCAAGGAGCTATGTACTGTATGTTAGTCTGAAGTAACCAATCACACTTCAGATCTACAACTCAAGTAAGTGAAAAAAGGGGGAATGGGCTGTCTGATGTTAGGCAGTCTGTAAACTGCTCTTCATTTAGTAAGTAAAGGCCGGTAGCCTCATGTCTTTAAAGTGCTAGATCTGACCTGTATTGGATTGCACAGGGGGGAATAGAAGTTTATGTCTGCACTTTGACCCACAGACACAACCCATACATACGTGTTCTTCCAGAGGTAGACACAGGGTTCCCTTCTCCATTGAAGTACACAGGAGTCACAGTGACTTTGTATTCGGTGTCAGACAGCAGAGATTGCAGCACAATGTCATTTTCTTGACCTGCTACGACTTTCTGGTGATATATACAATGGAAAGAAGTAGAATAATAGGATTACAGCAAAGACATGGCATATTGACAATTGATATAACCCCAGTGCCATGGTTCCTATTACCCCTTCCCCCTTCCCAAAAGGCATCAGGGAAGATTGCCCAGTTCTCTTCAGCTACAGATAGATAGATCAGAAAATGACCACATATCAGCAGGCCTACCAGAACAGGGGTAGACTCCCATTGGCCAGGCTGAGTTTTTCCCAGCTGGCTGACATTTTTTCCAACCCAAGATAAAGCAATATCCAAATGCTCCCTTTTACCTCCCTCACAGACCGCATATGGATTCTTATTCAGTGAGAATTCCCATAAACCGTCATACAACATAAATGGCCTTCTATCTGCTATCTGAAATCTTTAGGCAGTTTATGGTTCCGTGCCACCCTTATGCCAGCAGACAAGTGACCTTGAAGGAAGGTGAGAAGTGAGCTGAATGGGTGAGACCTGTTCCCTCTTTCAGGGAAAGTTTGCCAATGCTGGTGACAGAATTTGTGTATGGTAGCTTAGTTTAGTTAGGGCTAATATATGCAGGCATTTAAAATGTGTTTGCCAACCGCTGATTTTTACAGAGGAAAAAAGCAAAGCATAAGCCAATATCAAAATGATACCACTAATTTGACAATTCCTTGTGGCCCTTCACCAATCATATGGCAGGAGGGCACAGTACACTGTAATTGGAGGAGAGTATACACACCAAATTATCCTCACACCCAGGACAATGGGTGGGCAGGAGGGGGCGGCTGCTCTGGACCCAATGGTTTATTGCAGGGATGGGCACACCCTGACCCTAACCCTAAGGGAAGGGGGCACAATTTAGCATATTTGCCCTTGCTGCGCTGGATGACCTTGACCCGGCACTGCCCACACCTTCTCAGGCTGCCTACTACAAGTCGAATTAAAGGAAACTTTTACCCAGATAGCAATCAATTGTGTTGCAAGTTTGAAAATGACTTGCTGAGCTATTTCTAGACCTGCCAGGCTTCACAAATGTGTTGCACAATTGCAGCAAGTCCACATTGCATGACTCCAGATCAACTTTCTTTGCAAACATTCTGCAAGTCTGCTGAAATGTTCTGGTTCAGTTATGTTGTGCAACAGTCATCCCACCACAGGGGTCACTGTGACTTGCGGAGCTCTTGCTTTAGACTCGCCACTGCAGCTTTGCTCTTGCTAGAGGCTTGCCACGCAACTTTGCTTCAAATTGGAAAAGTGTCAACTAGAGCTTGTGCTTTAAGTGCTCTACAAGTGTACAACTTGCCAGTGAAAATGTGCAGCAAGTTACAATAATTCAACACGGCCACACATTTGTGGCAAGTTATCCCTGCTATCTGGGTAGTGAGGAAATTAAGAGGGCTATCATTGCAATCATTATACCTGCGTCAAAGAATGCTTGTCAAAGTGAGGTCAGAACTCATAACCTACATACTTGTCCCAGGACACTTTCCCAGAAATTATAGATTATACTATATAGACAGTAACTCAATTAGTACTTTCAGAAGGAGAGGTTTAAAAGGCAGTACCCATATTCTTATAATACAGTCCTCCTTTAATTTGGGTTGGTCATTTAATCTGGTTATTTTGCCATGTTCTTCAGGAAAGGTCCATACACATTCAATCTAAACACATACACTTGCTGTTTGGATGGGGAGATGCAATGTTCTACACCACACCAGCCATAATATAACTGGTAGAGGTGTGTTGTGCAGTGCCAAGAAGTCAGGACTTAACAGAAAACACACTGGCAGGTCCACTATGACAGATGAGGGTGCTGTAGAGGTGTTGTGCAATGATGTTGTAGAGGTGTTGTGCAATTGTGCTAATGAAGGATGTGATAAGACACTATTCATTTGCTTCTGCCTGCTGCATGTCCAAGTTGCGAGAGCCAACTCTTTCATACATAAGGCTAAATGCAATTTCTTTTGGTTAATGGGAGGGCATTTCATTGTGGCAATTGATGTCATACACGTTTATTGTTACACTATATTTATTTTTTAATTTCAAGCTTACCACTTCTTCCCGATCTCCATAAGCAGTGATGTAGGACACGATGTACTGACGAATGTTAGCATCATTCATAAACCATGATACATGAAGACTAGATGTTGTTTCATCATCTATTTGGAGGTTTCTGATTCCGAATCGGACAGCTGCCATGACACACAAGAAAAGCATGGATTCAATATGATTTGTTCATCTTCGGGTCAAGGTAACATTCACTAGGCTTATGCAATTCATTTATTTTCGAATTTTGTTTTTACCGAATTTTGCAAAATTCAACAATTCGGACGAATTCCGAAATTTGAAATTCCGAATTCTCCCGAATTTTCGTTTTTCCAATTTGAAAATTCTGAAATTTGCGGTAATTCAGCAATTGCGGTAATTTGTGGTAATTTGTGGTGATTTGTTCATCTTCGGGTCAAGATAACATTCACTAGGCTTATGCAATTCATTTATTTCCGAATTTCGTTTTTACCGAATTTTCCAAAATTCAGCAATTCGGACGAATTATGAAATTTGAATTTCCGAATTCTCCCAAATTTTCGTTTTTCCGATTTGAAAATTCTGAAATTTGCGGTAATTCGGCAATTGCGGTAATTTGTGGTTATTCGCCAATTGTGGTAATTTGGAAATTCGCGCTAATTCGGCAAATGCCGTAATTCAGAATTTTGGAAATTTGCAGTAATTCGGCAATTGCGGTAATTCGGAAATTTCGAAAATTCAAAAATAACAAAGGACATTTGAAATAACTAACTAATATATAACTATTAAATTATAGATATTGGAATTTCCTTGAAAATGTGGCTGTTAGTGAACTTAAATATGACATTCAATAAATTTCATATTTAAGTTCACTAACAGCCAAATTTTAAAGGAAATGCCAATACCTAAAATGTAATAGTTATTTATTATTATTTCAAATGTTCTTTCATATTTCCTAATTTCCGAATTTCCAAAATTCGGATATAAGAAAGATCATTTGAAATAATAAGTTACCGCGAATTTCTGAATTACCGCAATTACCTCATTTGCAGAATTACCGCAAATTTCCGAATCACCGCGAATTTCTGAATTACCGTAATTGCCGAATTACCGAAATTGCCAAATTACTGCGAATTTCCAAATTTCAGAATTTTTAAATTTCGGAATTTCTGTAAAAAATTGAAAACGAACACATTTTTCAGCCATGCACAAGTCTAACATTCACCTTATCAGGCCTCTCTTAGTTTTACAAAGGAAGACTGGGACTGAAAGAGTAAGAATACCTTCTTTCATTCTGCATTTTGGTAAAGATATCAATAATTGGCAAGTGACAATAAATAAGCATTTGATACTACTTGCATGCAGTACATATAATGCTTAATTGATATTGTGGGAAATATAAGCCATTTAATTTCTTTTTTTTTAAGGACAGAGATCTTCTGGCTCCCATATGCAGGAAACTGGACTTATATACTGGCATCAACAACCTGTAAGACTATAAAACCTCCAAACTATAATAACTGTTATTCACACATTCTTTCCAGTAATTCCCTCTTTTAAGAAATCTTGAGGCTGTGTAGTGACATGAAATGGCAAGCGAAAAAATGCAGCTAGCTCTGTACATTGCCTATAATTACCTGTAATCCAAACAAGAAGCTGGCACTATGTGGCTGCATGGCTACCTAGCAGGAGGATGAAGGCTCCTGAAATATCATGATTGCTAACTTTTGGATTTTGTAATTTTTTTCATTAACCCAAGAGCACACTTAGCTAGTTCTATGCTGGTGTCTAGCCGTTAGTTAAAGCAACAAAGGGAAACAATTGCACAACCCAAACAGACGCTTATTAACAAGACTCCCCCCTGCATGACTACATCAACAGTGGATTTTAAGCCCCCCATCTATAAACCTCAAAAGCTCAATGATCTTTAATTTTGGCAAATTGTTAAAAAATGTTTATAAGAACAAAAATTCTGCCCTTGCAAATTTACTATTTAACACAAGAGTGGAATGTTCCTGGGGGAGTCATCGTATGACAAGGTCCTCATAAAAAAGATTGTTACCTGCTGTTGTCGTTCTGGCTGTAGTTGGAGTCTGAGTGGTCCGTGCCACTGGAAACATAAGAAATACATAAATGCATTATGGTGTTTCAACGGTTGATTAATATTACCAAAAGCCTAAGCACAAGCCCTTATATCTACATGAATTAATCAAATTCCAACATTTTAATGTCCATTCTGGACAGCTTATGTGTTTCATTTATATAACACACCCAGCCAATAATTGCAATGTATTAGTATAATACCACAGACCTCATACAGCAAATATTTGGCAATAAATAGCCAGCAAAAAGATTGAATAGTTATGACTGGACTACTCTTGAGGTCTTTATACTAAGCTCCAAAAAGTAACCCCACAATTGATATGCCAGTTAGGATTTAGCTAAATAAATTTGCACTAAATTCTTACAACATTCAGACATTCTGGAGGGGAAGCTTGGAAACAAATATGGGGCAGATAGATTGATAGATAGATAGATAGATAGATAGATAGATAGATAGATAGATAGATAGATAGATAGATAGATAGATAGATAGATAGATAGATAACTTGCACCAGTGATGCTATTTTTTTTTACTTTTTTCCATGGGTCAGGATTAGGGGTTACAGTTATGCTGGCCATGCATTATTCACTTTTTTTTGTACAATTTTCCTTTAAATTTACCAAATCCATATAATATGAGTTAAAACCTAAACACTTTAAATGTGTATGCAATTAGGCAGGCACAGGCTAATTAGGTACTGCATAGTTGAAGGTAAATCTGAGACTGAGGGCATGCTAAAAGAGATGGTCAGAGACTACAATCATGCCATATAGTAGGGGACATGCTTTAGGGAACAGTCAAACCATCCAACCTACAGAATATTTTTTCTTCACTGGCTCAAAATAAGCACCAAAACACAAACTAGCCTCTGTCATGGGGCCGTATATGCCCCTGGGGTACAGGTTGGGCACCAGGGGGCTAAGGGATAAATGAGTGTTAGGGGTAATGTAAATGGTCATTTCTATCCCTTACTGGGTTCTTGGTGCCAAAATATAAAGATATAATAGATAGATAGATAGATAGATAGATAGATAGATAGATAGATAGATAGATAGACTTCTTACGTGTAGTGGCCAAGGCTGACAGAGCTTCACTTTCAGATTCATCCTCAAAGATGGCTGACAGAGAGACTTCATACTCTGTGCTATGTGTCAATCTGTCAATAAGATAGGAGTTGATGTTCCCTTTAATGATTGCCTAGACAAAACAAACATACCGTAGTATTAGTCCAATTTGCCTGACATTGTTGTAGAGTTTAACCTGGTCTTTAAAGATACCTACAACAACAAATCAATAGCTAGTTTACCTCTTGGGTGGTGCCGCCTCTCCGGGGTGTCCACTGCAGCTTGTACATAGTTACATCTGGCGCAAAATGTGTCCAATAAGCCACAAAACTGTTCGAGGTGATATCCCTGACTTTCAGATCACGAGGAGATGGCACCGGCTCTGTCAAAAAGAAATAATAACATGGAAGCTTTTATTATTATTGAATTCCATGGCACCCTTATCAAGGCCCTATACAAGGTGATAGATATCACAGTTGTGAGTAGTACTAATTCTAATTCTATTCTATTCTAATTCTGAATGCTACAGGTGTACACAGTTGTACAGTAGTAGTAAGCCATAACAAATGATACAATAGATGAGAGCCCTACTTGTAGCTCCAGTTTGGTAATGATAAACACTAGGGCTGCACCGATATATCGGGTGCGGAAAAGTATTTGCCGAAAATAGGGTTATTGTGTTTTGCCGACAGAGAAACTAGATGCCGATAATGGCCGTCAAAAAAACGCTCAGGTTTTTACCGCATTTACAATGTGTTTTTCATAGGTCATGTAACCAAAATAAATGCATAAACAATACAACATTTTTTATGCTTTTTTGCTGCATTTTCAATACATTTCAATGGGGAGGTGCGTTTTTGGTGTGTGTGCGTTTTTTTAAATCCAGAAAAAACTTTTATTAATGAATTGAGGCATGAAAATACAGACTGTGTCACATAAACAGCTTAAGTGACATTTGGATTCATAGCTTACGTATTGTACATCCACAAGTCATATTACTTACATTCATGAGCATGCAAGAGGTACATAACATGTTATTGTAGAACAAATAAAATCTTCTGTAGACAGGGGGAACAGATGTAATGGGGGGTCGGTGCCAGGGTAGATGGGACATTTGCACTCACAGCGTGTCTTTCAGTTATATATCAGTTACCATTAATCTTATACCCCAGTCACATCATCAGCCGTAGACGTTGACTGTAGCCATTTATCCCAAATCCTATAATACTTATTGGGGCAGTTCCTGTGTTGGTATAAAAGTTTTTTATATGGGAGAGATTGGTTAACTGCTGCTTTCCATTCTTGGAAGGTTGGTGTCACTGCTCTGAGCCATCTCCTAGCTATCATTAGCCTGGCAGTGTACAGCGTTTCTTGCATGAAAGTGTGGAGATATCTATTTTGTTCCTGCTCGGGCAGCAGACCAAGCAGGCATTGCTTTGGGCACAGAGTCAGTGGTGCACCCATGACTTTGTGTAAGAAGTCAACTATTTGCTTCCAGTATCCCTGGATGGCTGGGCAAGAGCATATGAGGTGAAAAAAGGAGCTGTCATCAGCAGCACATCTTGGGCAGCGTGGGTCTTTTTCAGGTCTGTATCTGGCTATGCGGACTGGAGTGAGGTAAGATCTGTGCACAATATATATTTGCGTGAGTCTGTCAGACAACTTGGGGGATATCAGTTTGCAGGAGGCTAGCAGGTCTGACCACTCCTCGTCCTCCAACTCGCCCACGTCTGCCTCCCACCCTGACTTGAGTCCATAGGTGAGCTCCGAGGCAGAGGGGGTAAGGAAAGCCGTGTAGCAGGTGGAAGTCAGGCCCCCCGGATCCCCTCCACCCAGGACGCCCACAAGGTTCACGGGGGTTTGTATCCCAAAATATTCCTGGGGGCAGCAGCAAAATCCGCAAATTGGCACTGCATCGCGTGTCGGAGTTGGAGGAAGCAGAAGAACATAGAATTGGGCAGGTTGTGGACAGTTTTCAGTTCCTGGAAGGATTTAACCCCAGTGCCGTCCATCACTTGATGCAGGTAGACCAACCCGCGCTCCAACCACTGGTCAATATTTGGTAGCACGAGGAGTTCTGGGAGGTTACTGTTACCCCATAGAGGTGAATGGACATTTATAGGAGGAATCCCCAGTCGTCTAACAGTCAAGCCCCAGATTTTGCAGTGGTGGGAAAGCATGCTACCACGGTTCCTAGCAAGGCACCCATGCCGCTAAATAGTATCTGAAAGGGGTGTGTTATTGTACCAGATATCTGCGAGCAGGCCAGAATAAGGTATCAGTGTTTGTCATCCTTGTCGAGGTAAAAGAAATGGGAAAGTTGGGTCGCTAAGTAATAAAGGTGCAGGTCCGGCAGGGCCACCTCCCCCCAGGTCGGTAGATTTTTGTAGGGTCCGTCACGAGAGCTTGTATCTAGAGGTGTCCCAAATAAAGGAATTGAGGATAGAGTCCATGGTTCTGAAAATCCTAAAGGGCAAGTAGGTTGGGGAATGCCAAAAAATCTATAAAAGTTTGGGTAGTAGGATTATCTTCACTAGATTCACGCGACCCATGACTCCAAGGAGAAGTCGCACCCACACCTGTGCTTTAGCCTTGAACAAGGCATAAAGGGGTTCCACATTCAGCCTGGTGTAATCTGTTAGGGACCTGGTGACCTGTGTCCCCAAATATTTGATCTGACTAGCTCTCTGCAGTGGAAGGTTGGCCTGGTCATGCGATGGGACAGTCATGTCTAGGGGAGAATTTGAGATTTGTCCCAATTTATCTGGAGTCCCGAAAAGTTGCCAAAACTCTCATTGAGGTTCAAAACCATGGTGAGAGAAGGGCCCGCATCGTCCAGGTACAGCAACATGTGATCCGCATAAAAACTAAGGGTTTCAGTCATTTGGCCAGAGCCGAGGCCCCTAATTTCCGGGTGCGTTCTAATGGCAATTGCCAAGGGTTTCACTGCTAACGCATAGAGTAGTGGGGACAATGGCCAACCCTGGCGGGTGCCCCTATATATCGAGAAGGGGTCAGACGTTCTCCCATTAATCAAGACCCTGGCCACTGGTGCCTGATATAGTAGCCCATAACCCATTCCCATAGGTATGCCCATTCATTCGAGTTGAATGCTTTAGCCACAGCTAGACTCACCACCACCCTAGTGCCCACCGAGTCATGAGTAGCCTGTAAATTTAGATAAAGGCGTCACAGGTTGAAGGCAGTGTTTTTTTGGGGCATGAATCCCACCTGGTCAGGATGAATTAAAGATAGGATCACTTTGTTCAATCTAAGGGCAAGCACCTTGGCCAGGATCTTGATATCTAGTTGAAGGAGGGAGATTGGTTTGTAAGATTCAGTTAGGGAGGGATCTTTGCCAGGTTTGGGTATCAATACAATTAATGCTTCTTTCATGGAGCCTGGGATTGAAACAGAGTCAAACATGTGTTGAAATAACTTTTGGAGTTGTGGTACAATTATCTCTCTAAATTGGGTGTAGAATCCCAGGGGGAGTCCGTCAGTACCAGGGGCCGTTTTTGGTGTGTTTTTTTAACTGGCCAAAAATTTGGCAAGCAGGATTTTTAACACAGCAAAGGAAGTGCAACAGACCAGTGTGAAGATATACATAGAATTTAAAGGGATGCATTTTTCTTGTGCTTTTTTTTAATGCAAAACCACTTAAAAAACTGCTCAGTGTTAAAGCAGTTTATCGGCCGACAAAATGGTGGCCGAAAATAAATTCATGTTCATTTGAATTTATAATATTAATTAAAAAGTCAAATACAATACAATTATATATAATATATATATATATATATATATTAAAAACTGTCCATTTTGGTTTTGGTTTTCAGCCAAGTGTATCCTGAATTTTTGGTTTCAGTCCAGAATTTTCATTTCGTGCACCACTAGTAAACACAGATCATAATGGCAATGTCAACAAGCCTCCAGAAAGTTTCAATAGGCTTTTATCAAGTTTCTGAAATTTGCTAAAAGTCAACACTGTTATGATCTTTATCAAAGTGTATCTCCTGAGAAAAAAACTTTTTCTTTAGTTGTGGATAGAGGGGAGAAGGAATAGTCAAGTTTTTATTCTTGTATGTGTCCTCATTGGTAAGATTCACCCTTCTATTTGTACTGGAGAAAGACATGGAAAATCTAAAATTTCAGAGCTGTCCTTTAAACAGAAGGTCAGGAAATCTCCTATGGGGACTCCTGTTCCAGGGACAACTAAGTAGGGAATTTCCAACACTTTAGGATACTATCTGTTGTATCTCTAAGATGGGAAGTGAAGGGAAATTTCTCTCAATGGTAAAAGAAATGGACAGAGGTTTTACAGTATCTATTCTATCCAAAACTAAAATCAGGCTATACATACACTTTAAACAAAATGGAGTTGAAGGTTGAAGGCTTTAAAAAGCTCTTTGAAGTTGTTTGAAGCTTGCTGTACACACTGTTGTTGCATAACTCAAAGCATGTATGTACAAGAGATAATACAACTTTTATATTATATTTAATATTGCTTTTAAGCAATAATAATTTTATTTTCTGTTTACTTGTTTTTTTAGGTGTTTTTTAGTTCCCTCCTCCTATCAGTCAAGCAATTACTTTTCCCCTATAGCTGAGATCTAATGACAGCTGAAGAGATGAGTTTCAGGTTTTGTTAATATTCTTTCAGAAGATTGGGACCTTCCAATATGGTCTGTGCACACTGGAGTAACGGGATGAAGGAGGAGACTGGGTTCTCCTCCTCCCATCTTCTTTTTTTCATTCCTTTGAATGGCACTCCCCCTGCATTGGAATCCCGAGTGCACATTTGTAAGACACTTCATTGTACTTCATACGTGAATGATGTTTTTATTTTCTTAAAGCAGCAGTATGGTCACTGCTTTATAAATGGAACTGTAATTGCTCAACAGGTGGCCACTAATTGGCTATTTCTCCTATTCAATCATATATCTGAAGGGTTAATCTCCTAAATATCACCGACATCGACAATTTCCTACTGACATTAGGAAACAGTGTAAAATGGCTAGATCAAGAGACAGTGTCATATTTATAGGACAGCGGCAGATACCACAGCCTGAGGCTTCTTGGAGGGAGAAATAATTGAAGATGTTGGAAAACCCTGCTCCTTGAGAATATCCATGATTCTACTTTAAGTTCCAGTGTTTCTCTCCCACCAGCAGTTGGTGGTGGCAACCTCCAGAATCAATCATTTCACAACACTTTCTGCATGCAAAAGTAGTAAAGCCATACATTGCTGAATCCTTGCATACAAAAAATGTATATACTGTCAGCAGTGACGGAGAAAAACACCACCCATATCCTCCCGGGGTGGAGTGTTGTTGTTACTGTTGACAGATTAAAGTTTTTGTAGGCAAGTAATCTGGTACTAGGTGTGTTTGTAATACCCCCTTTCTACCTCTCTTCATAGGCTAGCTATCCACTAAACATTATGAGTCTTTGGGACCTGGGGTCGGCATAAATTCCTTAGGGCTGATGGACCATAGTCACGTATTTGACTGACCTCTAATGCCTGTGGCAGCCATTACACTAGAGGATATTAAGTATCTAAAATTAATAAATGCCTATTAGCCCTGGAGTAAAAGAGGTTTTAGCCACCCATATTTACCTAATGACTCTGACTTACTTGTAGTAAAGGTGCCTGTGAGGGGCTCAGATTGTCCTTCATCAAAAACAGAGAAAATGGCCACCGTGTACTCTGTGAGCGATGCCAGTTTCTTTAAATTGTAGGATGAAATTCGACCAACTTCCACCTGTAAGGTGAAGACATTACAAATGTTATATTCACGTCTCTAGGATTACTACGAAACTAAGGTGGAGAGCTCAGCCAATACCTTGTTTAGATAGCCACTCAACATCATGCACAGGCCAAGATGGTACAAGTAAAGTTAATGGACTCATAGAGTTGCTATTAACATAGAGAACAGAGAGAAAAGGGAAGATAGCAAGTCAGGGGGGTTAATATTACAGAGGTGAATTTGTTAGGCAGGCAAAACATAGAACACAGAATACACCCATCTAAAGTATTATTTAAAGAAACACAGCACTGTTAGTAGAAACACCTTTTTTCTGGTAGTTATAAGAGTCATTAACTAAATTCATAGTAAAACAAAACATATCCAATCATATCCAATACATCCCTGTATTACATGTACATTTCCTTAGGTTCTGTCTAGTTAAAGTGGAACTAAACCCTCCTAACCTTTTAAATAATAAATGTAAAAATGGCAGTTGGAAGCAGACTAGTTGCTAGGGGTAGTGAGATATTTTTCTCTTCACAAAAACTTTTCAAAACCTCCAATCTTTGTATGACCAACTTTTTATTTACCAAAACGTTGTAATATATGGGCCTGCCTAAACCATCCAATCGACTTGTATGCTATCAGACAGACCCTTGTACTACATACACTATATTGTCAAAAGTATTGGATAGATGAGCAAGTTTGGGGTGGAGGAGCTTGATTGGCCTGCACAGAGTCCTGACCTCAAACAGATAGAACACCTTCGGGATGAATTAGAGTGGAGACTGCGAGCCAGGCCTTCTCATACCACATCAGTGCCTGACCTCACAAATACGCTTCTGGAAGAATGGTCAAACATTCCCATAGACACTCCTAAACCTTCTGGACAGCCTTCCCAGAAGAGTTGAAGCTGTTATAGCTGCAAAGGGTGAGCCAACTTTGGCTCACCCTTCACCCCTTAGGCCTATGGACTAAGACTGGGATGCCATTAAAGTTGTGCATGTAAAGGCAGGTGTCCCAATACTCTTGACAATATACAGTAGTGTAGTTGTTGGTAGATCTAAAGGAGATTGTACTGTCAGATTGTAATGTTAATAGTAACCATAAAGCTTTACAATCTAGTTCAACCAACCACTTTCTAATTGCAGAGAAGATCTAATCAAGACAACCAACGATTGTGTTGATAGATATTGTTGGTGGTAGGTTCCTTTGATTTATATTGTTGCTTTTGGGTTTGAAAGTTTGCTGAGAGTGTTGGAAAATGACATCCAACTGCCTGACTGTATGTAAAGCGTTACAATTATTGTCGTAGGTAGGCCTTCTGAAACATTCTGACCTTTGTCTGAAATTTAAGCTTACTATACACCTTCCCTGTCCACTATCTACGCTTGAAATCCGATTACAGCTGCAGGGTGGATATTTTATATTGAAAGTCCTGAAGCCAGTGAGTCAGCATATCACTAGTTAGGCAACAAATATTTTCAGAGTCATTAATAGCAAATCCCACATATTGTCAGTATTGTCTTAAAACTAGAGAGCAAAAAAAAAAAAAAAACAATAGAGAGAAAATACTAAGAAAGAGTGTCACTGATATTAAAACAAACATAATGAATGCAAATAATATGCAAGATGAGCCCATAGATAGGTTTAGTATTATGCAGAGGGAAAAATAAATAATTATAATAGGACAGTGGAAACAGTTGAAGATCAGATCAACAGCCCAACCTTTGGTCCATCCACACATGCCAGGGTGCTGGGTGTAATCCTTGACTCTAACCTTTCCTTCAGCCCCCACATCCAATTACTGGCTACATTTTGCTGCTTTAACCTCCACAACATTTACAGACTTTGCCCCTTCCTGACTAACACCACCACAAAACAAATTATCCACTCCTTGGTTATTTCCCACCTTGACTACTGCAACTCCCTCCTCACTGGCCTACCTTTACACAGGCTATCCCCCAGTCTATTATCAATGCTGCTGCTAGACTAATACACCTTACTAACCAATCTGTGACTGCTGCCCCTCTCTGCCAGGCTCTTCACTGGCTTCCACTACAACCCCATTGTATAAAATTCACAATACTAACCACGACATAGAAAGCCATCCACAACATTGCCCCCCAACTATATCACCAAACTCATCTGCAGAGATCAACCAAATTGTCCTCTCCACTCCTCCTAGGACCTCTTGCTCTGTAGCTCCCTTGTTACCTCCTCCCATGCTTGCCTCCAGGACTTCTCCAGAGCCTCTCCCATCTTCTGGAACTACCTGCTCCAGAATGTCTGGTCAGCTTCTACCCTGTCTGCCATTAAGTGATTTTTGAAAACTCATTTATTCAGGGAAGCCTACCCCACCTCCTCCTCCACCTAAGAACTGTACTTGAATTATCTCCATCAGATTATCCCCTGCAGCTATTACCTTTTGTACCACCTCACTCTCCCTTTAGATTGTAAGCTCCATCAGCAGCGCACTCCTATTGCTTCTGTATTGAACTGTATCATAATTGTACTGTTTATATTGTAAAGTGCTGTGTAAACTGTTAGCACTATATAAATCCTATATAATAATAATAATAATAAAAAAAACTTTTTGGTTCACTCACATCGTTGATGTCTGTACCTCCCGTCTTCACGTACATAATCCGGTAACCATTAACATTCTTGTGTGAGTGGTCCCAGGAAACGGTGGCTGAGCTGTGCTCAATGTTTGAAAATCTGAGGTCTCTGGGAGGAGTTAACGGCACTGTGGACAAGGAGGAGGCAGTGACTGGAACATGATGACTAATAAATGGGTGGTTGGAAGTGTGGTTGGAAATGCATGCACAATCTGACCACCACACATCGACATTGACTGGCAGGTTTTTAAAAAAGAACATTCAACCCCACTGAACATTGAGGTTTGTGTCAATGAAGAAAGCAGTAAAAGTGTGTAGCTAGTTGACACTTTCAGAGCTGCTTAATACGGGGACACAATAGCGATCAGAACAAATTTTGTAACCTGCTGTGTCATTATGAAAATCAAGCTGATCAATGGACGTTGTTTCACCTCACATTCCTTCATTTGCAGGAAACTATGGTGGAGTCCGGGTTTTAACAGCCACCTTGGTCAGGGTTGGTCCTGGACCAGATTTTGTGGTATACTTGTGTCCACAAACAGGTGGTATAAATAAGCAGGAGTAAAGCAATAGGAGCCATTATGCCTGAGAGAGCTGATGAACTGAAGTTTGCTTTATGACTGAAACAATAGGTTTGCATTATCTTTGTTTTATGGGTGACATGGAGAAGTCCTTCACCTCTGAGTTAGGAAACTGGAAATATTTACTTAGTGCCTGGATGGCAAGGATTTATCTTCTGTTTTGTTTATTTGATTTACCTGCAACCTTTTAAATAAACCTGGCTACAAGTCAGATTTTAAGAAAACCTGCCGTTTGGACTACCTTTTTCCCAAGGAAGGTGATCCCTATTGAGCTAACCCCTCACACTGCCCAATTTACTATTGCCGCAAACAGCAACTGATTGGTAGGTTCTAGGGCCTGAAGTAGATGTGAAAATGGCAAGCAATCTGGAAAGAAAAATCAATTTAGGCAGTTGTCATATCATGATTATAAGTAGTTTAAAGTGTATCTCTAGGCCAATTTTTTTAGATTTGGATAGAGTGGGGAAGGGTTTGACCCTCTGCTGTGTAAGTTACCACTAGCGACATTCACCCCTCTATTTGTGCCAGTGACCAATGTCCCAAAGAGAAAAAGTGAAGGGAAGTCAACGTTAGTGCTGTCCCCAAAGCAAGAGGTAAGTGGAAATGGGGAAATTTTCCAATGAGGACATCTGTCTAAGATGGAATTCCTCTCACTTTGAGAGATTTAAAAAAAACAAAAATATTCGGGGCTATACATATACTTCAAAGTCCAACTCATGCCAAAGCGTTTCTTTTTCTATAGAATGAGGAAGGTTTACATAATTGTTCATGTTTCTATTGCCGCGGGAAGTGGATTTTTGTAGTGTTGGATTTCCTGATATTAATTCGTTTTCTGGTCAAGTGTATTTTCTGCTGTTACAGAAGTGGGTAGGCTATTCTCTGGTATACCAGAGCCATACCAGCAAAAGTATATTAGATATTCAAGAAAGAGAGCAGGTTTTGAAGTCATAATTTCGTTTTTTGGTAGTGTCTGTAAAGTAGCCAATGCATTTCAGGAGTATGAAAGATCTTCCTTCATGAGGTCTTGAGAATGTTGAAATAGAGGAGAACTGGACATTAAAAAGTAAATCACTTTCTGCAGAAAGTTTGAACCTTGCTTCAGGCACTGGTTTATTAGTTGCTTTTGGCTGCTCAACTGGCTAATCCTGCAAAAAATTTTGCAAAAGAGATTGTTTTTTTGAAGTGGGTGAATAACAATACTGAATATGCTATACTTTGTTGGTTGGTGTAGAGCAAATCTTGAATGATTATGATACTTGATCCATTAAAAATACACATCTGTGGATTAAGACGGAATAGTTATGTACAGAAATAGAGGGAAAAAACTTTGTACACTTGAAGCCCCTTCTAGTAAGTTAGTGTCATCTGCCTTTTACATACGTGTTGTTTCCTGTCCTGTGAGTGGATCACTGGCCTCTTCTCCAAACATTGCGTAGACTGTCACTGTGTATTCTGTACTGGGAGTCAGTTCATCCAACTCAACATCAGTTATGGATGCAGGAACCTTCATCTGAAAATAAGTATGAGGTGCTTTCAGTTCACAAGCTGCCAGTGTTAAATATATGTCACTACACCAGTGGTTCTCAACTCCGGTCCTCGGGACCCACTAACAGGCCAGATTTTAAGTATTACCTTGGGGAGATGCAGACTAGAATACTGCAATCACTGAACAGCAAATTATATCACCTGTGATGTATTTCACTTATCCTGCAAACCTGGCCTGTTAGTGGGTCCCGAGGACCGGAGTTGAGATCCACTGCACTACACAAAGTGGAGACAGCTGTTTTGCACTCTCATCCAGCAGTCTGTTCCATTATTGTTCTAAGGCAAACCAGGAAAATATTAATGTCCCTCAAAAAATAATCAGCGACAGGGAGCTTATAAAATGAATCCAGCTTCTAGAGTCAACAGAAATTCAGCTTGCAATTGATACAGAGGCTTCCAAGGGCTTTATGGCACAAGGTTACAGATACAATTACATAACGGTTTCAAGGGGTTAACCCACATTTGGCAGATCTTTATAGTAAGAGTTGCTGGTGAAGTTGCAATGTTCTGAAATATGGTCCTAGTCCACAAAATGCTGACCTACAACATTTAGTGTAGATGTCAGATGCATGTAAAATCACTTAAAGTATGGTACAGTATAATTTAGACTTCATATAAGAAATGAATTTAGCATATAGAAATGAACAAATAATGAAAGCGTCAATCTGCCCAGAAGTAATATTTTAGTTACAGGTACAGCCTGGTGGGTTGATTCAGCCCAAGGCTTATTTTATGCATTCGATTCTCCAGCGGTGAGATCTCTTCTCTGTAATTCCCACTTCTGATCCAGTCCACCTGAGAGATTTGGGAGTTTTCACCCTAACTTTGTGTTTCAGCTTCTCTTTCGGCATTGCCCATAATATGACGTTGTATAAAATGAAATAAAGATATACAGAGAGAGTGGGAGCCCCTTATAATGGACACAACAGGTCTGCAGGCCTGAGAACTTAGCATAGAAATCTTACAAATTGAGGGCTAAAGTGTAAGCCAAGTGGTTTGACTATCTAGCATCTACTAAAAGCTGGAATATCAGTTTGGGCTGGACTGGCCCTTAAAAATCCCACACTGTAAGCCATTTGCGGTTCTTCTAGAGTCATCATCAGTAATAGGTTCACTCCAGAAGTTTTTTTATCCCATTTGCAGAATGCCTTATCCACTTTGAGCCAGCACCTCCCGGCCCTTTAAGGGGTCTAGGATGTCGGGATGCGGGGTTTTGGTCATGTGACCACTGTGATTGGCTGTCGCAGCGGTCACATGATCAGAAAGCTCCCGATCATGAGCTTTGCATTAGCCACTGGTAACTGTGCCGGGAGCATGCAGGGCATGCACTCTTGGCACAGTTGTATACAACCAATTCACGCAAATATGTGGGTGCTTGTCACCGACGCCCACCCGCCGAGAGGTAACATACAGTATCTCACAAAAGTGAGTACATCCCTCACATTTTTGTAAATATTTTATTCTATCTTTTCATGTGACAACACTGAAGAAATTACACTTTGCTACAATGTAAAGTAGTGAGTGTACAGCTTGTAGAACAGTGTAAATTTGCTGTCCCCTCAAAATATCTCAACACACAGCCATTAATGTCTAAACCGCTGGCAACAAATGTGAGTACATCCCTAAGTGAAAATGTCCAAATTGGGACAGATTAGCCATTTTCCCTCCCCGGTGTCATGTGACTCGTTAGTGTTACAAGGTCTCAGGTGAAAATGGTGAGCAGGTGTGTTAAATTTGGAGTTATCGCTCTCACTCTCTCGAACTGGTCACTGGGGATTCAACATGGCACCTCATGGCAAAGAACTCTATGAGGATGTGAAAAAAAGAATTGTTGCTCTACATAAAGATGGCCTAGGCTATAAGAAAACTGCCAAGACCCTGAAACTGAGCTGCAGCATGGTGGCCAAGACCATACAGCGATTTAACAGGATAGGTTCCACTCAGAACAGGCCTTGCCATGATCGATCAAAGAAGTTGAGTGCATGTTGTCAGCGTCATATCCAGAGGTTGTCTTTGGGAAATAGAGGTATGAGTGCTGCCAGCATTGCTGCAGAGGTTGAAGGGGTGGGGGGTCAGCCTGTCAGTGCTCAGACCATACGCTGCACACTGCATCAAATTGGTCTGCATGGCTGTCATCCCAGAAGGAAGCCTCTTCTAAAGATGATGTACTAGAAAGCCCACAACTGTTAGCTGAAGACAAGCAGACTAAGCACATGGATTACTGGAACCATGTCTGGTGATCTGATGAGACCAAGATAAACTTATTTGGTTCAGATGGTGTAAAGCGTGTGTCGCTGCAACTAGGTGAGGAGTACAGAGACAAGTGTGTCTTGCCTACAGTCAAGCATGGTGGTGGAAGTGTCATGGTCTGGGGTTGCATGAGTACTGCCGGCACTGGGGAGCTACAGTTCATTGAGGGAACCATGAATGCCAACATGTACTGTGACATACTGAAGCAGAGCATGATACCCTCCCTTTGGAGACTGAGCCGCAGGACAAGATTCTAACATGATAATGACCCCAAACACACCTCTAAGACAACCACTGCCTTGCTAAAGAAGCTGAGAATGGACTGGCCAAGCATGTCTCCAGACCTAAACCCTATTGAGCGTCTGTGGGGCATCCTCAAACAGAAGGTGGAGGAGTGCAAGGTCTCTAACATCAACCAGCTCCGTGATGTGGTCATAGAGAAGTGGAAGAAGACTCCAGTGGAAACCTAAGAAGCTCTGGTGAACTCAATGCCCAAGAGGGTTAAAGTGGTTGTCAACTCGTGACAACCATTTTAAACTACAGGTAAGCCTATAAAAAGGCTTACCTGTAGGTGCCCTGCATATCTCCTAAACCTGCACAGTTCAGGAGATATGCAGTGTACTAAATGTGCCAACGTCATTTCGGCACATGCGCAGTGAAGAAACGGCCGCTCCTTCACTGTGATCGTGCAGTGACTGGCGGCTCCCCTGCACATGTGCGAGAGTGACATCACGTGACTCCGGCCAGTCACAGAGCTACTCCGGCCCCAGAAGGAAGAGGGGCTGAAGATGGACGCTGCCAGCACAGAGGACATCGCTGGACGTCGCAGGCTTCGTTTGCAGGTAAGTAACACATAATGGGCTACTATGCGATGCATAGTAGCCCATTATGCATCTACTTTACAGTGGAATACAGAGGCAATAAACCCCATCTGGGTTTACTTCCTCTTTAAGGCAGTGCTGAAAAATAATGATGGCCACACAAAGTATTGACACTTTGGGTCCAATTTGGACATTTTCACTTAGGGATGTACTCGCTTTTGTTGCCTGTGGTTTAGACATTAATGGCTGTGTGTTGAGTTATCTTGAGAGGACAGAAAATTTACACTGTTATACAAGCTGTACACTCACTACTTTACATTGTAGCAAAGTGTCATTTCTTGAGTGTTGTCACATGAAAAGATATAATAAAATATTTACAAAAATGTAAGGGGTGTACTCACTCTTGTGAGATACTGTATTTGGATGCGGCCAGGGCCAACGGGTTAAAGAGTAACCCCACTTTTGTTGAGAAAACAAAATTCCCCTCTGGGTGATCTATGTACATTGCAAGGGTTTTAACAAACTTTGTTTCAGAATCCTACCTTTTTTCATTCTGAAGAAAAAGCTGTTTGTTTGTCTGTGTCCATATGCAGAGTGAATCTGTATGGGTGTGGTTTTATAATTATCAGCTACTGCACTTGCAGGGCTCTAATGAGGAAAGTGGCAGGGCCTGTATCTCCTTAGGAGGGATTTCCCTTTAGGAGCATCTCACCAAAAACTAATTTTTTGCTGCAGGGGATGCCAAAGATTAGACTTACATCTTAGTGCAGACTTCTGGTAAAATCAATGAGCCAATCACTCAAGCAGAAAATTTAATTTTCTGGGGGCGTTCTGTACACCATTGGTGTACAGAAAGCCTCTAGGTAGTCATGTTGCATTGCATTCTACAGAAAATTATAGCACTGTGGATTGAAAAGGAAAGGTAATTTTTAAAAACATTATTTGCTAATTTTTTACCCATGAAAGTGGAGTAACCCTTTAACCTAAATAACCACAAGGAAGAGATGAAGAGACATTCATGTAAAAATGCATGCAATGAACAGCATTCGCTACGTGAGCACAAATGTAAAATGGCCCACACATTATCCATTACAACATCTTATGATAACAATAGGGAGCACATGACCATTTTCCAACAAGTTAAAAAATCATTGTGTTGTTTTTCTTACCTTTTAGTAGACAGCGATCGGTTTGGAACCTAGAACGTTGACATCCTTCAAATTTTGTCACAATTTAAGAAAATTAGCCAGTGTGTGGTCAACTTAATTACTGTGGATTGTAACTTACCTCTTTCTCATCTGCAGTTAATCCCTCAGTAAGAGGTGCATACAGAATCATGTAACCAGTAGCTCCTGCAACTCCGCCCCATTTTGCTCTCATGCTTCGGTGGGTGACATCATACAATTCAAGATCCGTGGCCATTGGTAATGCCACTGAAAAATGACACAAAGCAAGAAGTATCGTGGTGAGTTATATATAGAGGACTTAAGACCCAACATTATGGAGATCTCAATATTTATTATTCTAGAAACAGCAATGATCCCCTTAACAAGGACGGGACTTTATAGGCTCAAGTAGTGTACAAAATGTATTTATTGATTTAAAAATTCAATATTTCTTAGTTACAACACATCATATTAAAAACATTATGAAGCACATAAAAGGTGCATATATAACAGGGTAGAGGGTATAATATACCACACTATAATTACAAAAATGTGTTCACAAGAGTGTATCAATGTTACAAAAACCAAGCCAACATGTTTCGGAGTCCTTTAAGCTCATTCTTCAGGGAAGGTTTAAACATTGGTAGTATATATAATATTTTCCCTCCATGGCACGATGCACATCCAAGGGGTAAAAACAAAGGAAAATGAGAACCAGTCCAGAAAAGGTGGTGATAGCACAGAATAAAGAAATGTCCTTCCAGAGAGTCGCCGTGATTCAAGAGGACGCACACTGGGATTGGTCGACGCCAACCAGAAATGACATTTAGGGCCCTAGTGGTGCTAAAAAAGAACTTCACACAGCTGGTGTGTCAGCAAATGGTGGTATTGGCTCCAAAAGCTGCACCGATGAAAGGTTGTTGACCATTCATAAGGAAGGTTGGTTTTTGTACTGGTAATTCCTAGAAGTATATGACATTATGGAGCCTGACACACTGCCATACCGCTGCTGACTGCCATCTACACTGCTGATTTGCTGAGACACCGGCTGTGTGAAGTTCTTTTTTTGCACCACTGGGGCCCTGAATGTTATTTCCGGTTGCGTCGGACTGATCCCAGTATGCATTCTCTTGAATCACGGCGGCTCTCTGGGAGGCCATTTCTTTATTTTGTGCTATCACCACCTTTTCTGGACTGTTTCTCATTTTCACTTGTTTTTACCCCTTGGATGTGCATTATGGCATGGAGAGAGAGTATTATATTTACTACCAATGTTTAAATCTTCCCTGAAGAAGGAGCTTAAAGGACTCCGAAATGCGTTGGCTTGGTTTTTGTAACATTAATACACTCTTGTGAACAAATTTTTGTGATTATAGTGTGGTATATTATACCCTCTACCCTGTTATATGTGCACATTCTATGTGATTCAGAATGTTTTTTAATATGATACGTCTCTGTTTTTACTAAGATATATTGACTTTTTAAACCAATAAATACATTTTGTGCACTACTTGAGTCTATAAAGTCCTGCCCTTGTTAAGGGATCATTGTTGTTTCTAGAATCTTTAAGGGATGTGGCCATTACCAGCAGATATTAGTACCTCACCTATGCTCAATATTTATTATTTGTCACAGCTCCTTTTCCATACACTTTTACTGCTTAAAAATTACCCATACACAATTTCCTTATAGTGCTACAGAGCAACAAACCTTTTGTTACCCTACTTCATTCCTAACCATAGGTGTGCACAGCCTATTGCATTAGGGTGTGCACCACAAAGCGCAAACAACATGAGTGTGTGTATATGTCATAAAGGCAGAGGACAGTGTCAGTAGGGCAGAGATAGGTGTCAGTTATTTATTTTTATTTTATTTTATTTATCTTTTACAATTTTATTTTTTATTATTTTTTACAATATTATATTTTATAATTTTTTTTACAATTTATTTTAGGAGCCCTGCTGGGGGGCTTTAATGAAATATCAGGGGTCTAATCAAACCCCTGATGTCTCACTTTTGAAAAAGAGAAAGAGACTGAGGACAGAGATTCCCCAGTCCCTTTCTCTGCAGCCAGGCAGCAGGGAGAATCTGCACAGTACAGGATGATTAGGGTGAGCCCGGGCACACCTGCCATCCTATGTGTGCACGCCTATGTTCCTAACTACCCTAGTTTATCTGAAACTGAAAAACGTTTAGACTATACATGCACTTTAAGTACTGACCCATTATGCTCCCTGTGCTTCAATGGGCTGTACACATGCAGAAAATAGATCTTTATGGGGGGGGGGGGGTCTGTGCTGGCTGAATCTGGCTGATGTACTGTAGATGGCTTAAGTGTAGTGGAAAGATTGTTAATTTAAAACATTTTCCATGACTTACATGTGGTTTCACTGCCTCGCAATCCGTCTGTTGTAGACCTGGAATAAACAGCAAACACCGCTATCTGGTATTCTGTTAGAGACATTAGGTTCTTCAACACTGTAGTGGACACACTGCCATCCACGATCACCTACAACAAAAGACAAGTTCTGAGCTCAACCACAAAAAAAACCTTAATTAAAGATGAACTACACCGCATCTCAGCACAACAAACCAAAAAGACTATTTAATTCATTTTAATATTAAAAGCAAACTCACCCATTTATCCATGTCTCCATGCTTTATTTTGCTGAGAAAATACTTTGAAAAACAAAGCATTTCTGGCCATGGCCATCTTAAGTAAGGGACACCCCTAGCATTTCTGGCCATGGCCATCTTAAGTAAGGGCTGATGTAGCA
>BLSH010205977.1:800505-819698 GCA_018402905.1 Glandirana rugosa
AATTACGGAGTTATAAAGTAAATCAAAGGGGCTGTGCAAATCTCAGGATGGACAGAAATACAAATCCTTTGGCATATTATATAGCTTGCTTACATGGGTTTCATCTGTGTTTTTAGCTGTTTGCCTGATGTTCATCTTTAGTTTAATGGGACTTTCCACATTTTCTTTCTAGATATCATCTATCAAGATATCCAGTGCTAGTAAAATGATTGAATGGACTTTCTTATTAGAACCGAAAACATTTTACTGCTTATCCAATTAGGTTCTTCGGTTCAACTGACTTCAGTAAAGTCCCCTGCATTTAAATGAAGCCCTAAGTAATCTAGGCACCACTATGTTAAGCACATGATGCACATATAAATGGTGTGATTGGCTGGGAAACTAAATGAAATATTGAGGCATTAAAAACCACTATTGGTACCACTATTGGTGCCCCAGAGATAACAGTGCTTGGAGTGTCTGCCTGCACACTAAAATGCTCAGTAGAACTGAGTGTTCATGTTTATCGAATGGACAAAACAATTTCTGTAGACTTATTTCTTTGGCCACTTATAAATGGACCAATTGTCAAAAATGTCAGCCAGTTTTCCTTTACCACAATTTCACTCATTGGCCGTTACTAGGGCAGCAGGGTTAGAAAAGTGTATGAGATGGTGACTTCCATAAATAACTATGATAGATTGGATTTTGGAGTAATATCATTTTTTATCTCTGGCAAATATTACCCAGCATGTACCTTATACAGGAAGAAGGTCAGAGTGGTTTTTAGATGCCCACAATGAAGATAGATGCGCCGTGGGACAGCAGAACCAGGCAAGTAAAAAAAAAAAAAAATATATATATATATAAATGCAAACAGGATAGAAAGCTATCCATTTCTTTATTTATATCATTTAAGCAGGTAGAGGGGATAACAGGAAAAAGAAAAAAAAATTGTGTCCGGAACTCCACTTTAATCTGGTATATGGAAATAGATATGGCAAAGAACATACCTGTAAGCGTGTTTCCACCTTTGTAGGGCAAGTTTCGGACAGCATCAAGCACGGCATCCTTGGTGTCATATGTATTTAGATTCCATTCTATTCTGGGGTCACCACTGTACTGTGCCAACCCTTGGGGAAAAACAGAAGCACAGTAAACCAGCTGTTAAAACACATCTTAGGGATGTTGGTGGTCTAGATAGCATTTGCCATTTTATAAATCTTAAGACACTATCCACTGTTCTTAAACAATAAAATATAACATATTAAAAATATGTACAAGTGTGTCATGGTAATCTAAAGAATTATTGTTTTTTGCTTTGGATAGAGTAAGAGAGAGTTAGAACCCTTGTTAAAATAAAACTAAAGGCAAAACTTTTTTTCCATTTTGAATAGAGTTAGGGAGGGTTATAACCTCTATTAATTTTATTTTTGCTATCTGTGTCCCAATGGGGAGATTTCTCTTTACTTCCTGTCCCATAGCCAAACAGGAAGTGAGAGGAAATCCTTGTTTGACTCTAGGGTCCCCATTGGAAGATTTCCTCTCTATTACTTTTCTGGTGACAGCCCCAAATGTGGGATTTTCTTTTACTTTTGTCTGGTGATAATGGTCACCAGACAAATAAAAAGGATGAATCTCCCTAACAGGGACACAGAAAGCAATAAAAACCTGACAGGTTTTATATTACTATTCCACTCTATCCAATATGTAAAAAAATACCTTCAGTTATATGTTAAACATTTATTACTGTCATTCATATATTTCATACAATAAATTAATAATAATGTAATATTTAGATAAAAAGGGCACACAACTTTACCTATTCTTGTTTTATCTGTAGCAACATTGAAAGCTCCAACTAAATTCTCTATGAAGCTTCTCACAAGTCTAAAATTAACTCTTCCAATACTCCAGGATCCATCGACCAGGATTACAATGTCGGCATTGGCTGGGGACTTACATGAAAATTTTGAGTCTAAAAATTGAAAGGCAGAGAATTTAATCAGAAAGAGTTGTTCAGCATTAGCAAAAAATGTGGATGTTTGACGTTAGAAGGCAATGACATAATCAGTACAAGGCAGTTCCTAATATTATCTGGTGTGCAGATGAAATAAAAATTATTTTGGTTAAAAGATAAAAAATAATAACCTTAAAATTTTTATTTTCATAAATGACAATCTTTCACTATAAAAGAGTGTTTTTGATCAAAATGTAGATTTTCATTAACTTTTTCTATTAATTAGCACAAATTTAGAAATGTAATCGGTGAATATTCACAACTGGTAAATGTTTCTGACAATTAGTATAATGTACATAATTTAGAAACAAATATCTGGCGGCAGAAATAAATTAAAAACATTCTAAAGTTTTTAACGCAAACCTACATTTTGTATTCCATTTATTAAACTGACATGCAATCATGTTTTTAAATATATGTATAGAAGTTTAATAGATATTTCCAATGAAATCCTGTAAAAAAAAAAAAGAAGCAACAAGGTACATTGCTGTATGAAGTGAGAAAACTGTAAAAACAAATGTTATGTTTAGTGCTTGAAAAAAATATACATATACATTATATATATTAATAAATGATAATTTAGGCAGTTCTCCATGCGAAGCATCTGGTGTGGTCAGTATCTTTGTGGGTGTTAAATATATTGATAATTCATATTAATGTGCTTTAGATTGCTTCTTTTAGTTGATTTTAAGCAGCATTTCAGGTCAGCCTAAAATGGAATAAACAAAATATATTAACACCAGTGTAAAAAGCTGCGAAACAAAGGTCAACGTTATACAGATAAAGTGTATTAAATATTATAGAAATGCATCTAGATTTATCCCATAGCATTTCTGAAAATGGATTAGAGATATGAGAAGATTCTGTATAAGAGAAAGCAGTCTATTAGAGAAGAAACAATGAACTTTAATGGATACCAGTCAAGTCATACTGAAACTAAATACGTTTTTTACCTTAATGCATTCCTTGCATTAAGGTATATTCCTCTGTCTTCCCCCTTCCCTGCGTGAAGGGGAAGGAAGGGAAGAAGATATCCAGCGCTGTGCATGGCTGCCTCTCTTCTCCCCTTTCTTCCTCTTCACACAGGGACTCAAACAATGGCTCCTGCTGTTGTCAATCAAATGCAGTGAGGAGGAAGTGGGGGGGGGCGGGGCGAAGCCTCCCTGTGTGTGTCTATGGAGCCAGCTAGGGAGGGAGCAGACAAGAAGAGGAGGAGCTAAGTTTGAGGGTGGGGGACTCTACAAGAGGAGGATCATGGCTGCTCTGTGTAATACCGTTGCACAGAGCAGGTGAGTATAACATGTTTGTTATTTTAATTTTAGAAAAAAAAGGACTTTAGTAACAATTTAAAGTATATGTAAACCCTAACAATAAACTTTTTTTATTTGCTCCATTTTTTATTTAATATGCCTTTGAAAGCATTTGCAGTATCTGTTCTATAAGTGCCAAACAATACTTGTTGAACCTACCAGAAATCTAATTTAGTAACTTCCTGTATTTAGCCAACAACACAGCATGGAATTCTCCATCATTGTTATCAGCTCTGTCTGATAAATTTCTGTAGACTAAAAAACATCCTATTCCCCCCCATGGTATGGAGATGAAGAGAAGAAGATGTCTTTTGTAGTCCTGGCACACGTCCTATCCTAGGAAGACAAAGCCATAGAAACATTGTACTGGAAGTTAGTCAATCCAAGACTGGAAGTGTGCTACTGGCAGGATCACCAGGTGAAAAAAAGGAGTCTGAAAATGAATGCAATATACTGTATTACATTTTACTTCTTGGGCTTAATGTAAACCTAGGCCTGCACTACAAAAACAAAAGCACGCTACAATGACATCTGGAATTCAGCAGTAATGTATCCTACAAAACTATGAAAGATATACATACAGGGGCGTAACGATAGGGGTTGCAGGGGTTGCAATTGCAACCAGACCCCATGGTCCAGGGGGCCCAGTACCTCACTTGTACACCGCGGGGGTGGCATTTAGAAGAACCAATCTCCTCCATTTCCCTCTATCCAGTTTACTTCTGCTGTTCCCAGGGTCCCTGTGTGCTTCCCTGGTCCCCCCCACAGAGCTGCTGTCTTCCCCCCTCCTCTCCCCTGCCAGCTGCTGTAGAAGTGTCATGATGGAGAGATGGGAAGGGGTCAGTAAATTTGTAATTTACCTGTTCCTTCTTTTTCTGAATGGACAGAGTCAGTGATTGATACCAATTGGTCCATTCATAACTGAAGCATAGTAAACGGTTTTTACTATACTTCTGTTTCTGAATGAATAGGAGGCTCGGTGCACAGCTACTCCTGTCCATTCATTCTGCGCATCTGAGGATACACAGATAGAAATTGAGGGCTGAGGTTTGTTTAGCCCCTGATATCTCATCAAAGCCCCCCAACAGATCTCCTAAAAAAAATTAAAAATAAAATTGTAAAATAAATAAAATGAAATGGTAAAAAAAATAATAAAATTAAAATAAAAATTAAAAACTACTGACACCAGTGAGGGAACTATCAGGAATGCAAAGGTTGCAATTGTGACCGGGCCCTGGCATTTCACCACCATTGGGAGGCCCGAAGATAGCAGAAAGGGGGCAGCCGCAGAACTTGCGAAAGGGCCCCACTGCGGTACCGTAATAAAGAGGCCCGCGATAGGAGTAAAGGGCCCCGGAATCAGCGGGAAGAGGTCCGGGGTCAGGGGGCCCTTCATAATTTCTTGCACCGGGGCTCTGAAAGTTCTAGTTACGCCTCTGTATATATATGTATATATATATATATATATATGTATATATATATATATATATATATATACATATATATGGTCTGTTTTGCCATCTGGTGATCTTTCTTTAAACACAGTGGCATCTCCGAGTGTTAAAATAATGATTTCCTAAAACACATTGACAGCGACAGAAATTTACCGGACTTCCAGAAATGTTTTCTTTACTATTTGGTCGGGAAATATGTGCATATATTTTTTCACAGCTCTAAAGATGTCTCCTGTACACATATAAATAATTAAATTAAAGGAATGACACATATAAACTTCATAAGACACCAACCCTACCTACCTTGGTGCCAGCTCGGCTTTCTCCTGGGGCTGCCGGTGTACCTTGTCACTTCCGGGAGTATGTGGCGGGATGACAGTTTCAATTGTGAAAGTATTGCACTTTATTTGTTTATATTTGTTTGCAACATTTTATTCATTCATTTATTTGCATATTTTTAATGTTGGAAAAATATGCACATTGGGTAATACTGTCTCTGCGTAACACTGTTTTCAAATACTTTTTTGCAAAATGATTGCATTATAATTGTTGATATTGGCTAATGACAATTTAATTAATTATTAATATGTGTATAGGGGACATCTTTAGTGCTGTGAAAAAATATGCACATTGGGTAACACAGTTTCTGTTTTAAACACAGCAGCTTTTAGCATTCTGATTTATAGTCCTAATGATTGTTGTGACCAGGGTTTTTTAAGTATTAATTTGGTCAACAAATATAGCTTACAGCTTCTAAATCTGTACCTAACTCTACAAGAGTAAAGTGGTGCAGTTCAAAAAACCCTTCAAAACCTGTAGAAATATGGCAGAAGAAGGAAGAGAAGAGAAGTCTGTAATAATATACCCCACAGAATGGTCAAATATGCAGTCACGCAGACCAAACTATGCTAAGTTCTTTCCACGGATATTCACATAAACATGCCCGATGTTAATCCTATGCATTGCAGACGTGTTAAAACACGATGCGCATCCTATATTTATCAGCACACACCAACAGAGTGCATGAGTTTGAACTGGAGCAATTGGACATAAGACATATAGATGATATCACTCTTTATTCTTATTGTTTTAGTGTTATTACTATTTTTACCAATTATGTTATACTGGCCTGTACTAACTTAGTATGTTTTAGTTATACATTATGTGGACATGGATTCGAGAGTTTGATTTGATTTTTTTTCATCCAATGTAAATATCATGAAATAACATGCCATTATGCTATCATGTTACTATGTAATATATTTATATGGAATACATTTTACCCTTTGTATATTGTGGTCATGATGTGATGTTTACAAGATATTTCATACCTGTCTGATACTCCTTGTTCATGTTACTTATCAGTCGCATGCTTCATATAAGGTACCACTCCTTCCTCTTATGTCAATCGGGAGCATGACATTTTCCAAAATGTCTTGGTATGCTGACTCCTTAAGAGTTCCCTTCACTGGAACTAAGGGGCCAAGCCCAACCCCTGAAAATCAACCCCACATCATAATCCTTCCTCCACCAATGATTTGGACCAATGTACAAAGGAAGATCCATAAAGACATGGATGACCGAGTTTGGGGTGGATGAGCTTGAATGGCTTCACAGAGTCCTGACCTCAACCTGATAGAACACCTTTAGGAAGAATTAGAGCAGAGACTGCAATCCAGGCCTTCCCCTCCACATCAGTGCCTGACCTCACAAATGCACTTCTGGATGAATGGTCAAACATTCCCATAGACACTCCTAAACTTTATGGACAGCCTTCCCAGAAGAGGTGTAGCTGTTGTAGCTGCAAAGGGTGGGCCAACTCAATAATAAACCCTACGGACTAAGACTGGGATGCCATTAACGTTCATGTGCGTGTTAAGGCAGGTGCCCACATACTTTTGGTAATATAGAGTAAATATATATAGAGAGAGAGATATACAGTATGTGTGTTTCTTGCTCACACCTTATCCCAGGGCTATGTGAGATAAGCTGTGTTCTTAAAGCGTATGCATAACTATATATATTTTTTGAATGTAAGAGGTGTAAGAAAGGTTTAAAAATGTTATTTTATTTATTTATTTTTTTTGTAGATTTTCATTCACTTATTGTCCCATTATATGCAACATGACATGAGAGAAAATCTCTACACAGGGAGGAAAATTTCCCACTTCAACAGTTGTCACTGAAACAAGTGTTCCCAAAGATTTCCCCTCTATTCCTGTTCTACTGACCACTCAAAATTCTTGATTCTCAATTGCCTCTTGTTCTGGTTGAATATCACCAGTGGGGACACAGACAGCAATGGAAACTTGACAGGGGTTCTAATCCTTCACTACTCTATCCAAAAAAAAACGGCTATACTTACACTTTAATTACAGATACTTCTGATACACAGAAATACAATTATTCATAATGCAATAGGGAAAACTAGTGGACAGCCAAATAAAATGGCAATATTATTTCTCATATCCATCTATTTCATCTCTAAGCACATCCATCTGCTGTATGACTTTTAAGATTTGAAGAAGTGATTTCCATCGAGACAGCCTGGCAACATCTTTTTTTTTAAATGTCTAGAGGGAAATCCATGTCTAGTATATGGATTAGGCTGGAGCTCAGCAGTGGAAAGATCATGCTAGAAAAGAAAGAAAGTTATTGTTATTAAAGCTCCATAAACCCATTGTTTTCAACCTGCTGGGATATGGACAAAAGATTGGTAGAACATCTAGAACAGCCTTTCTCAAACTTTTTAACCTGGAGGAACCCTTGAAATACTTTCCAGTCTCAGGGAACCCCTACCAATAATTACTATATCTACAGCCCACTGTACCTTAGTGTGGTGGTTAGTGGGGAAGATGCTCCTTCTCTTGGAAGTAAAAGGGAAGAATGCCCTCCTTACAGATAGCTGAAAAGATCATTGATGTAAGTGGTTACATATCTGAGAGGCAGAAATTAATCTCCTCTCAAGGAACCCCTAGCAACATCTGGAAGATCCCTAGAGTTCCATGGAACCCTGGTTAAGAAAAGCAGGTCTAGATGAAGGTCATTGACTCATAGTTTGGGATATATGCCAACAACAGTATCTTTCAGTCTCTGTAAGACTATGTGTGTAGAAAAGTTATTCATAATTCAGCATATGGAATAACCAAACCAATCTTTGAGAATGCAGCTTGTACATCAATTAAAAACCAGTGTCATCACTTAGAATATGTCCTATGCATTTATCAAGTGGCAACATCTTTAAGAATCCAGATTATCAATTCATTATTGACTCAAAGAATGTGATTAACAAAGCATTTCCTAGAAAGCGGTCTGCTGACATCACCGAGAATGCTGCCTATCACTTCAACAGAGACCAGTGAACGGACTGAGAATGCAGCGGTAGCCAACAGCATCAATGGAATTGTAGCCTACTTTCTCTGTTCTCTAGAGAGGTAACATCACTGAAGGTGGTTTATCTTATGACATAACAAATAATCCACTCATTAAAGATCACACCAATTACAGCATTGAAAGTGTAGTCTATCCATTCACTAAAAAACAATAGTGCAAATGAGAAAACAGCATAACCATTTGCTAAAGAAAAATGATAGATATAGCTAAGAATGCAACCTATAGCTAAGAATGCAACCTATCACAACCCTTCTACCTTCTCTTCCATTCACAGAACTCATCTTACTACAATCCTATAATTTAAAATAAAATTGAAAAAACTGTGCTATTTTCTTACAACATTAACATCTAAAGAGCAGCAACTTGCCTGTGAGATACACGCAGTAACAAATATATTCCTTTATTGAGTAGCCCTGAATTTCAAAAAAGCTTCTACAATAAATTCATTAAATCTGAAAATGGGAAAGAAAAAGTCCAAAGGTGATGAAATGAAATCCTTCAAACAATAGATACACAATCTATCACCAGAATAAGTGTGTGATCCTTACTCAATGCTTGCTTACCAGCTTATGATGACCTCCTATCACGGAAGGTCAATTACGCTTGCGGCACAAAAACCCAGCCAGGGCCTCTATCCATCCAAAGGAACTTTGTGATGAAATAAGGAGATCCACCCTAATCATAGAAGATCCCCAAAAAAGACATAAGCTAGCATGTGCCCCAGGACGACGTCAGTGTGTGACGAAAGGAGTTGGTGGAGCGACGTGCTGACGTCACTGGGCTACGCAAATCCCGGAATGACAGGCTGCTGCAAGGAGCCGGCCGGCTTGTATATACCATGTGAATTTTAAAGTGCTTTGTTGTAAGTGCAATTTTTTTATGTAATTAAAACGTTTGAGGATTTTATGCTATGGCGAGTTTATGTTTTTTTTGGGGCTCTTCTACGATTACATCTTCATATCTTCATGAGGATAGATCTCCTTATTTCATCACAAAGTTCCCTTGGATGGATAGAGGCCCTGGCTGGGTTTTTGAGCCTCAAGCGTATTTGAGCTTCCGTAATAGGAGGTCATCATAAGCAGGTTAGCAAACACTTTGTAAGGTGGAGGCATTCACTAAGGATCACACACTTATTCTGGTGATGGATGCTATCTACCTTTTGAAGGATTTGATTTCATCACCTTTAGACTTTTTCTTTCCCATTTTCCCATTTAATTAATTTATTGTATATGCTTTTTGGAATTCAGAGCTACTCTGTAATGGAATAGAATGCCATAATATATCACATTCTGTGAATGGGCAGAGGGGACCTATCATTCAACTGCTCCACTCCTCATTCACAGAGAGCATGATACATGTTGGAATTGTAGTAATACGAGTTCAATGAACGGCGGAGAGGGCAGAAGGCAACAGGCAGGCAACACATCTTTTGTGTCTAGCCAAGGGTTCAGATAACTTTTTTTTTTGCCAGAAGACAGCTGCTGAAGATGGTGTCTGGCGACTATGAGGAGGCACAGCCCCCAAATGCAGTCCAGTCTGGACATTGTCCAGCAGGATGATCCTATGCATGCAATACATTATTGAAATGTATAGGAAAGATGGTAAAACATTGGTTAAAATGACTGATGATGCAAATTCCAGGACAGTACACCAAGTTGAATAATATCATATATACCATATATACTATTGGTTTCCTGGTCAGCCTACAGAGTAGAAATGACTGAGCTGTGATACAAACTCACATTACTGGGTGGGAAGCATTGTTCCAGTATGCACTGGGCTGAGATCCTGCTGATTACAGTACACTAGCAGGAAATCTGTCATTAACTTGCCTTGGCTTTAGTCCCATTGCTACAACCAGAAACAGTTACTTTCATGTAGGCTGCCCAGGGAATATTTATTGGTCTAGATCAGAGATCTCCAAACTACGGCCCTCCCCAAAACTGATGCTTAAGGCCATTTCTCCCTAACATCAAAATTATATATATAATTAATATTTCACTTTAAAAAAAGAAGTAGCTACATCATCTACATTTAAGAAAGCCAATATCATATCAGGTTCTCCCACTACCAAGAGAAAACAAGAAAGCCAAAAGAAATCACATTTATGTTGAGATTCTCATAAACCTTAGATGCTCATTGCCCAACCAAGCTAATTACACAACGGCTTAAGTCTGGTACACACTAGTAGTTTTTTTTCCATTCAACCCTGCAGGGCTGAGTAAAAAAAAAAAAGACAGCTTCGGAGAAGCCGCTGTACTAACTATCCGACATTAGTACAGCGATCTCCCCTGCTGTGCTATTGTGTTCTGACAGGGGTTGGCAACCCCTACCCACCAGGACACTCCGGCCAATGCTCTCAGACATTGGCTGAGATCGCTGATCGGATGCTGATAGGCAGACCTTTTATCGGTCATGACTCTCCGACAGAACCCCCCCACACTGACAATGCTGCCATCTGCTGTGCCTCTTGCTCTCAGTCATCCAGCGTTGTGTTTCACTAATACAAGAGGTGTGTTACTGGCCAAATCACCAGGTGAAAACAGAGGGTAAAAGCCAAAGAAAAGTAAACTAGAGCAGCCACCACATCATAGGCGTGCGCATAGTGTGCCAGATGTGCCTGGGCACACCCTAATCCACCTATGTGGCGCAAATACCCCCTGTTTAAACCCCCTACAATTTCACCAACACTCACAGGGCCCCTAAAATATTCTAAAAAAAATAACATTGTAAAAAATAATAAAAAATTAAATAATATAAATAAAACTACTGACACCATCCACAGCTCTTCTGACACTGTCCACTGCTCTACTGACACCATCCACTGCTCTACTGACACCATCCACTGCCCTACTGACACCGTCCTCTGCTTTACTGACACCGTGCACTGCCCTAATGACACCGTCCACTGCTCTACTGACACCGTCCACTGCTCTAATGACACCATTCACTGCTCTACTGACACCGTTCCACTGCCCTATTGACACCGTGCTCTGCTCTACTGACACCGTCCACTGCTCTAATGACACCATCCACTGCTCTACTGACACCATCCACTGCCCTACTGACACTGTCCACTGCCCTAATGACACCGTCCACTGCCCTACTGACACCTACACTGCCCTACTGACACCGTCCTCTTCTTTACTGACACCATCCACTGCTCTACTGACACTGTCCTCTGCCCTACTGACACCGTCCTCTGCTCTACTGACACCATCCACACCTCTACTGACACTGTCCACTGCTCTACTGACAGCATCCACACCTCTACTGACACCGTCCACTGCCCTACTGGCACCGTCCACTGCTCTACTGACACCGTCCACTGCCCTACTGACACCGGCCTCTGCCCTACTGACACCATACACTGCTCTACTGACACCGTCCTCTGTTCTACTGACACCGTACACTGCCCTGCTGACACCGTCCTCTGCTCTACTAACACCGTCAGTATATATACACATGCACACACACATCTGTTTGAACCTTGAGGTGTATACCCTATTTCAATAGGCTGTGCACACCTATGCACCACATCTAATGATTGGTAAGCTGCAATATAACATATTTTTGGTTTTGTGTTTAATACCACTTTAACCACTTGCGAACCGCCCCATGTGCAATTACTTCTACAGCATGGCCGCACTGTGTAGTATCACGTTTTAATACGTAATCCCGCACTTCCGGTTATTGGGCGTGAGTGTACGCTGCCGCTGGCTCGCTTCCACTGTGATTTTACATAGTGGGAGCTGATCAGCGGGTCCTGCAGACTCAATATCCGCCGGGACCAGCTGATCGTTCTGTACACAGGCAGAATGGCGATCTGCCTATTTAAACAAGGCAGACTGCTATTTTGTCAGTACAGAAGGCATGGATCCTGTGTTCCTGTAATTTAGAACACCAATCAATGCCTTCCAATAGTAAAAGCACCTACCCCACAGTAAGAAAACTCAGGCTAACTACACATTTAACTACTTAGCACTGATTAATTGGTACACACAATTGGTTTGGTGAGCTCATTAAGCCTTGGACTTCATAGACAGGTGCATCCAATCATGAGAAAAGGTATTTAAGGTGGCCAATTGCAAGTTGTTGTTCTCTTTGACTCTCCTCTGAAGAGTGGCAACATGGGGGCCTCAAAACAACTCTCAAATGACCTGAAAACAAAGATTGTTCTACATTATGGTTTAGGTAAGGCTACAAAAAGTTATCGCAGAGATATAAGCTGTCAGTGTCCACTGTGAGGAACATAGTGAGGAAATGGAAGACTTGTTAAGGCCAGAAGTGGCAGCCACATAAAATATTGGAGAGGCAAAGGCGAAGGATGGTGAGAACGGTCAAAAACAGCCCACAGACCACCTCCAAAGACCTACAACATTAACTTCCTGCAGATGGTGTCACTGTGCATCGTTCAACAATTCAGAGCACTTTGCACAGGGAGAAGCTGTATGGGAGATGAGAAAGAAGCCTTTTCTGCACACACCCCACAAACAGAGTGGCTTGAGGTATGCAAACGCACATTTGGACAAGCCAGCTTCATTTTGGTCATAACAAGGGGTGTTATGCACGGCGGCAAAAGAACACAGCGTTCCAAGAAAAACACTTGCTACCCACAGTAAAATTTGGTGGAGGTTCCATCATGCTGTGGGGCTGTGTGGCCGGTGCCGGTACTGGGAATCTGGTTAAGGTTGAGGGTCGCATGGATTCCACTCAATATCAGCAGATTCTTGAGAATAATGTTGAGGAATCAGTCACAAAGTGGATATTTCAACAAAACAATGACCCAAAACATTGCTCAAAATCTACTCGGGCTCTTATGCAGAGGAACAAGTACAATGTTCTGGAATGGCCATCCCAGTCCCCAGACCTGAATATCATTGAACATCTGTGGGGTGATTTGAAGCGGGCTGTCCATGCTTGGCAACTATCAAACCTAACTGAACTGGAGATGTTTTGTAAGGAGGAATGGTCCAAAATACATTCATTCAGAATCCAGACACTCATTACAGGCTATAGGAAGTGTCTAGAGGCTGTTATTTCTGCTAAAGGAGGCTCTACCAAATATTGATGTGATTTTTCTGTTGGGGTGCCCAAATTTATGCACCTGTCTAATTTTATTTTGATGCATATTGCACATTTTCTGTTAATCCAATAAACCTCATTTCACTACTGAAATATTAATGTGTCCTTCAGTTATTTGATAGATCAAAATGAAATTGCTGATCCAAACACCCAAATATTTATAAATGACAATCATGGAAATTGTCAGGGGTTCCTAAACTGTTGCATACAACTGTATATAGTCCATAAGATCAACAATTCATTAACCAAATAAAACCATAAATGTAGGTGTTCATTTAAGTGTTCATCATGACAATTATTGAATGTTGTCACGCCACGACAAAATTGCACCTCCACTACATAGAAGGCACGCTTACCAGATGGCAAGCTTGAAAAGCTTGTGGCTATTGCCCAGCCAAGGTCTTTATCCTGAAGGGGAATCTGATGTCAGCTCTTGGACGGATCGTACTCAGTATCAGGAAGAAGCCAAAGACATCTATAGCTCTTACAAGGACCAAGGAATCGACTCAGCATTCGGTGGACAATAAGCCAAGATACCCAAAAAGAAAGAACTCGCTTGTAGTATAAAACCAACTACACCTTTAATAAAAAAAAATGGTATTGCACTTACAGCAAGGAGCAGAAATGAAAGCAGTCAGCCAGCTTTCATGGACCACCCATCCTTCTCAGGATCGTGGCAACGCGATGACGTCAGCACGTCCGCGTTGCTACGATCCTGGGAAGGATGGGTGGTCCTTTTTTTGTTTATAGTGAAAAAAATAAAAACCGCAGAGGTGATCACATACCACCAAAAGAAAGCTCTATTTGTGGGAAAAAAGGATATCAATTTTACTTGGGAACAGTGTTGCACAACCATGCAATTGTCAACACAGTGCCATATCGCAAAAAATGGCCTGGTCAGGAAGGGGGGTAAAACCTTTCCGGGCTGAAGTGGTTAAAGTCCCTCTTATGACTTCCATCTCTCCCACGATAGGGAGACAAAGGGTACTGTGCTTTAACATCTAACACTCCCCTCCCTCCCAGACTCACAATGCTGCTGTCCAAAGGTGTCTCTGTTGCTCCTTCATCCAGAGTTGAGGCACGCTAATACATGAAGTGTGTTGCTGGCCAGATCACCAGGTGAAAACAGAGGGGAAAAAGCCTAAAAAGAATGCAGCCGCCACCTCTAATGATTGTTAAACTGCAATAGATTACATTTTTTCCATTAATTACAGTAATTACATTACTCAATGTCCACCGGCACCCACTGATTACACAGGACACAGGCAGAACAACAATCTGCCTATGTAAACAAGGCAGATTGTCATTCTGTCAGAAGAGAAGGCATTGATCCTGTGTTTAAGCTAATCAGGAACACAGATCTTCCCCTAGTCAAAGAACCTTCCCCACAGTGAAAAAAGCACAACCTAGACATACATTTAACCATTTGATCGCCCTTGATGTTAACCCCTTTCCAGACAGTGTCATTAGTACAGTGACAGTGCATATTTTTTTAGCACTAATCGTATTAGTGTTACTGGTCCCCAAAAAGTGTCAAAAGTGTCAGTTAGGTGTCCAATTTGTAAGCCGCAATATTGCAGTCCCACTATAAGTCACTGATCGCCGCCATTACTATTAAAATATTAAATAAAAAAATAAATAAATACATCTATTCCATAGTTTGTAGACACTATGGGGTAGGGTTGATTTACTAAAGTTGGAGAGTGCAAAAACTGGTGCAGCTGTGCATGGTAGCCAATCAGCATCTAACCCCAGCATGTTCAATTAACCACTTCAGCCCCGGAAGAATTTCCCACTTTAGAACCAGAGCACTTTTTGCGATTCGGCGCTGCGTCGCTTTAACTGACAATTGCGCGGTAGTTCGGCGTTGTACCCAAACAAAATTTGCGTCCTTTTTTTCCCACAAATAGAGCTTTCTTTTGGTAGTATTTGATCGCCTCTGCGTCATTTCTTATCGCCGCTATAAACAAAAGAAGAGCGACAATTTTGCAAAAAAAAAAAACAAATTTCTTACTTTTTGCTAAAATACAAATCCAAAAAAAAAATATAAAAAAACATTTTTTTTCACCGTTTTTGGCCGATTTATATAATTCCTCATATTTGCGATAAAAAAAATTGCAATCGGCGTTTATTGATTGGTTTGCGCAAAAGTGGCCGCGTTTACGGATGATGAGAATTCATTTCTGGGTTTTTTATTTTTTATTATTTTTTACTAGTAATGGCGGCGATCTGCGATTTTTAGCGGTACTGCGATATTAGGGCGGACATGTCGGAACATTTTTGACACTTTTTTGGGACCAATGACATTTATTCAGCGATCAGAAATTTAAATGTCCACTGATTACTGTATAAATGTCATTGGCAGTGAAGGGGTTAAGCTGGGGGGGAGAGCTAGGGGTTAAGTGTGTTCCCTGGGTGTGTTCTTACTGTGGGGGGGTTGGGCTACCATGGGCATGAGAGATCTAACTGATCCCAGTGACAGGGATCAGTAGATCTCTCATGCCCCACTGACAGAGCGGGGAACCGCCGTGTTTACATCGGCGGTTCCCCGTTGTTGCCCTGTAGCCGCTCATCGCGGCTCGCCGGCGGACATCGGGTCCACCCGAGCCTCGAGCCCACTCCCCAGGAGTGCGGCGGGGGCGCGTGCGCGCCCCCGGCGCACGCGCGCGCGCCCCCTGGTGGCCAAATGCGGATCATCGCTTATTTACGGCGATTCGCGCAGGGCTCCCCGACTGCCGCCGTGAAAAGACGGTGGGGAACCTGTTAAGCTTTGACAATAAAATCTGGAAGCTGATTGACTTTTATGCAGAGTTGCACCAGAATTTGCACTCTTCAGTTTTAGTAAATCAACCCCTATAACTTTTACACAAACCAATCAATATACGCTTATTGGGATTTTTTTTTTTTTTTTTTTTTTTACCAAAAACATGTAGCAGAATATATATTGGCCTAAACTGATGAAGAAAATAGATTTTTTCCATTTTTTTATTGGATATGTTTTATAGCAGAAAGTAAAAAATATTGGGTTTTTCAAAATTGACGCTCTTTTTTTCTTTATTGTGCAAAACATAAAAGAGTTGATCAAATACCACCAAAAGAAAGCTCTATTTGTGGGAAAAAAGGACACATTATATTTGGGAACAGCGCCGCACGACCGTACAATTGTCAATTAATATAACGCAGTGGTGTATCGCAAAAAACGGCCTGGTCAGGAAGGGGGGTAAACCTTCTGGAGCTGAAGTGGTTGATATATTTTATACACAGTATTTATGTGTATTAGATCTGTTAGACATCCAAAAGCCCAGAGACTGCTATTCAATTCCGCCATCTTGGATGTGATGTTAGTACTTCAGCTGTCACTTTACACTTTAAAATCCCCCTTTGCTCCTCTCCCAGCAGCTATATAAAAGGGAAGTGTGTGGAGGGATGGAGGGGGCTGGGCCAGCACAGTAATTAGACACTTACAGAAGAGGAGAGGGCTGGGTTAGAGAAATTGCTCTCCTGAAGAAGCCACATTTTCTAGCAAGTTTAATGGCATGGAAATGGAAATTAAATGGAAAACCACACAGGTACCGTATTTGAGCTTGATTGTTTTATGTTTTTACCAATGGTGGCCTGTCCATACAGGGCGCAGGCGCCCGGTTCCTAATCTACATGCAGTACGCCAGACGCATGGTTTCCAGTGGTTTCCGATGGTTTTTTTTTTCTTTAAGCACATGATTAGAGCCAGAGGCACTAATTGGCTTCAAAAAAGGGTGGGCTTGGGGCACAGAGCACTGCACCCTGAGCCCACCCAGTTGTGTGACATTAGCCAATTAATATTTGCTATTATCTTCCTAATTCCCCTCCCGGCCAAACAGGAAGCAGCTCCTGAAACCCGATTGACCAGGGAGTCTTAGGACTCCCAATCGCGACTCAGGACACACTGGCCAATCGTGTCTCAGGACACAATTCGTGTTCAGCCCGGAGGAGAACGGAGAGGAGAATGGCCCGGCTCTTCTTTCCACCTGCCTCCTCTCTTAAGGTTAATCTCTTCTGCCGCCTTCTCATCCGTCTAACGCCCGGGGGGGTCATTGGTGTGCTTGCGATCACCGCTTTCCTGTCTGCCGTACGTCTCCCATGCTCGGGTGGGTGGGTGTTTTGCTTGTAGCGATCGCTGCCTTCCCATATGTCCAGGGGTTGGATGGCGTTAGTTTGCCACTCCCTCCTAAAATATTTAGCACCAGCCGCCACTGGCTTTTACCTGCATTTTTTTTCAGTTGGCAACAGAATCTAATAGGGTCTTAATGTGACTCTGTAATTGTGTTATACAAATTATCAAAGCAGTGCCAATCCCCATTCTGTTGAATACATACAGCTACCTGAAGAATCTTCTGCATCTGACCCTTCTGGAAGTGTTGACTGCATGGTCCTCCTCTTGTATGGTCAGCTTCCAACCTCTACATCCCTATGTGACATAGTAGAGAAAGAGGGACCAACCAAAGAAACCACAGCAAGCAGCTGGAGACCAGACATCTGACACTCCTGGAAGTGTCAGATACAGAAGATTCATCAGGTGGTATGGGTTCAACAGAATGAAGACTGCCGAAACAGGCAGTGGGACAGATGAGCATATAGCAAAAAGCAGACAAGGTCATCATTTTTCCCACCATGCCATTTGTTCTATCTCCACCTTGGAACTGAATCATAGCTCCTTGGAGCAGACCAGTGAATTGGGGTACATAGAACTACCAAAAGCTTCTTAAAAAAACGAAAAAAAAAAAACATGGTTTCTATCACCCTTATATTGTGCTTCCCTAGCTAAGGCAGGCCATAGATGATGCGATTTTCTACCCGTGGTTGCAGGAAAGATTGATGTGTAAATCCCTCCACGGAGCTATTATGTTCTCTCGGCGGGGGGGGGGATGGGGGCACGGGAGCCGTTTCCTGCCAGGAGAACACAATGATTATTACTGGCGGCTATAGCCACTGCTAAAATCACATGCTGGTTGTACCTAAGTCGATCAATGGATCAACTTGGGTGCAATCAGCCTGCCCATAGATGGTCAAATCTCAGCCAGTTCCGCAGGGGCTACCTATGGCTGGCTTAAGCCATACAGATAAAATATGGAACTTGGGAATATTTGTCAATCATAATAAAAAAATCTTTTTCTATCAAAAAACTCAAAAGTCAGATCACACTAATGTACTTTTTTTCACATGTATTTAACTGTAATATCTTAAATTTGATTATATTATAATTAGAAATCAAAGGTACCATTATAAGGTAACAAGCTAACTTTAAACTGCACATTGAGTGAAAGAAAATACATAAAAAGATGCATAGAACAAAGTCAACTATTTGACATTTTGGCTACAGTCTCAAAAACGAACTACAGTAAAACTAGTAAGCCAGTTGAAAGTGGTAGTGGCATGCTTCACGCTATGATCGGCAGCCAGGTGACAGATGTGAGTCTCATTAGGATCAGGAGAGATGAGAGTGCCACATGGAGTTTATATCAACATCTCGGCCAAAACTGGAAATACTGGCAACCAGGGGCGTTGCTAGGTGTGAAAAAGATCAGGGGCTTCAGCCCAAAGAAATGCGGCGCGCATAGTGCGCAGCGGCGAAAAATGGGTGTGGTCTAAATGAAATGATGGGTATGGCTTAAATGGGCGTGTCTTTTGGGGTTTGGCTCACGGCTGAGATGAACGAGGGATTGAGGAAGGAAGAAAGAAAGAGATAGGGAGGGAAGGAAAGAAAAGAGAAGGAAGGAAAGAAAGAGGGATGGAGGGACAGCAGGCCCAGATTCTACACCACAATAGCAATATGTGTTTTCCAGAAAGTTTAACAATCAGCAGATAAAGATACTCCAATCACCTGGTGTTAGCGCTTCAATCATTCCGGCACCATGGTTGGTATGGTGTCAGGATGATTGAAGCGCATTATTTCTATAATTACATTGTAATATA
>BLSH010205977.1:823903-835072 GCA_018402905.1 Glandirana rugosa
GGTCGTCCCCGCAGGAAGGGAGAGGGGGCGGAGGAGGAGGACATGGAGGCTGGAGCACAAGCAGAACAGAGGTAGAGGGGGCGGATGAGGAGGATGTGGTGCCCGAGGGGAATATAGGGGGGGGGGCGGAGGAGGACATGGGGCTGGAAATCGCCTCACATATCACTCCGCTAACTCATTGGGCGGTGCCGCTTTCACCGCAGCACAAAGAAAGTTAAGTGCGGCTACCGCCGCTGCTGTGTGCGGGCTCCTTTACCAAATAAAATGCACCCCCCGGCCGGCGGTCAAACACTCGGGGCTAATGATATTAGATTCGGGGCTGTAGCCCCCATAGCCACACCCTAACGACGCCCCTGCTGGCAACACTCGGATATTACATCCAAAATTTCACTGCAAAGAATTTCCGCATTTAAAAAGAATTCTACAAGCAACGTGGAAAGTCAAAATCCGTCTGTATTTAAAAAGCCTAAAATATATTTATTTTATTTGAATAAAGCTGCAAAGTGTATTCACACCAAAGGTACTGGGGGTAAAATATGGCTTACATGTAATTATGGTTTATGTCATTTTAAAGTGTTACTAAGCCTTAAACAGCAAAATCAGTCTGTATATGAAAAAAAACATGCTTGTTATACTCAGTGTGGTTCTTAAGGGGTTAATCCTTGGTATTGTGTAAAAAGGCTGTTTGATCCTGTCTTCTCTGATTCGTCTCTTCTTTTATTATCCCCGATCCATCTGCTGATATTACAGAGCCTTGGGGGCACTCTGCACATGCTCAGTTTGGTGTTTATTGCTAGAGTGTTTTTTATTTTCTTGGGAGGGTGTATGTGATCAGCATAGGGCCAATCAGCACTGTCCAGACAGAGGGTCAGGGGTCCTGCATCCTCATAGGACAGTCAGAGTAGAATGAAAACTCCTCCTACAAGCTTTAACCAGACACCGATAGAAGTCACAAGACTGCTATATACTGCTGATGAGAAAAGGTATTTAGCAGTTTATATTTACTAAAATATTTGCATTTCCATGTTCTGTGTACTGTGGGAGACTAGATATAGTGAATGCAGGCTCCTAGGTTTAGTAACACTTTAAGGAATAACTGCACCTTTGTTTTAAAAATCAATGCTGTAAGAGTCCGTCTTTGAAGAATGCTGGCAGGGGACAGGTTTCTCTACTCTCTAAGGCTTCTTTCACACTGAAACGTTTTTCAGGCCCTGCGGTGCTAAAAATAGCGCCTGTGCAGCGCCTGAAAAACGCTTCCCCCCATTTTCCCCAGTGTGAAAGCCAGAGTGCTTTCACACTGGGGCGGTGCGCTTGCAGGACAGCAAGAAAAGTCCCGCAAGCCGCATCTTTGGGGGTGGTGCGGTGAGTGGTGTGTACACCGCTCCTACACCGCCCCCACCACTGAAAGCAATGGACAGCGCTCCCGAAGCGGCTGTACATAGCCTCGGTCGCGCCGTGCAGTGGCGCTTTTATCCCCTTGTTAACCCCTACTTGGGGGTTAAAAGCACCCCGCTCCCGTTTGCATAGAGGTGCTGTAGTGCCGCTATAATATCAGTAAATCGCCGCAAATTAGCGGAGGAGATGCTGGGTGAAGCCAACGAGGAGTAAGCGCTGCCCACGACATAGATGGGGTAAGTGCTGACGTGTGGTGGGCTGACGATCGAGCCCAGGGTGGGGGTGGGGGGGTGTGCGACCTATCGACCAAACATGGAGCACCAGCCGCCACAGCATTACAGCAATGCACAGTGGCCCACCATACATTCATTCGTGGAATGCAGTGCCATTAATGCTGAATGGCACACAATGCTCCTTCTCAGTGTACTTGTACTGGAGTGTAGCACAGTGCATGGCGATCCAGACCCATGGGCTATCCTAATGCAACTCAGGTTACATAGTTACATGGTTTGTCAGGTTGAAAAAAGACACAAGTTCATCTAGTTTGACCAATAAAAAAAAGAAAGAAAAAATATATATAACCATACAATCCCATATACACAATCCTCCCACAGTTGATCCAGAAGAAGACAAAAAACCCCAACAAAGCTGATCCAATTTGCAATAGCCGGGGAAAAAATTCCTTCCTGATCCCCCGAGAGGCCATCAGATTTTCCCTGGATAAACTTTACCTGTAAATGTTAGTACCCAGTTATATTATGTACATTAAGGAAAGAAATCAGGCCTTTTTAAAGCAATCTACTGCACTGGCCAGAATCACCTCTAAAGCTCTAACTGTGAAGAGATTAAATACTTTCTCCTCTAGACATAAAGAGTGCCCCCTTGTCCTCTGTGATGACCTTAAAGTGAATAACTGAACACCAAGTTCACTATATGGACCACTTATATATTTGTACATGTTTTTTTTTTTTTTTTTTTTGGCCTTTTTCCAAATAGCTTTATTGGACATTGACAATGGTACAATTGAACAAGAGACAATCAAAACCGATACAACATACAATAAGCTAGGGCTATGCCAACCCTGTACAATGCTGGAGGTTTCTGGACAGATTGACCTGTAGAGTGAAGCAACATCATACCTATGTTGATACAACCAGTGTGCGAGATATGTTGTGTACATCGGTGTAAAAGTGTAACATTTCTAATATTTACTAGGCTTAACATATGGCGAACTAGTGCCTGAGTTTATATTAGTAATCACAATATGCATTAGGACTCTATCTGAGAATGCAGGAAAGAGAAGTCTCTTGGTAGAGCCTAACAGGCAGGTGTGTACCAGCACACCTGCCCTCAGAGGGGAAGAGAGGGAGAGGGAGTAGGGGGGGGAGCAGAATTTCAAGGGGCTGAGTAAAGTAGAGGGTGAATGAGATTGATGGGGCGGTATGAGAACTGGGAGGTGCAGGATTAACTCCTGCCTTGATGGTGGGGGAAGACCAACGCCAGTCACCTTTGGGGTATAGTATAGGAGTGAGACCTATACAACTTTCCAAGCGGTTGAGGGTAAATAGGGCTATCATTGTACTCCTATGTTAAATGGGGGGGAATCATGTCTGAAATACCTGTCACAGTTTAAATACTGAGAGCCAGTGTGTCAGAGCTTGTTGTGGTTTCCCACTGGGGGAGTCACGGGTAGTGTAGTCTATGAATACACTTTAGAGACGGGGCTGTACAAAGTTTGAAGTGTAATCAGGTGTAGTTTTGTAGTGTATCCAGGGTGCCCATTTTTTGTAGAATTTGTGTGGAATATTGTGAGCGATTGCGATGAGTTCCTCTACTTCCTCGATTTTGTTAATGCGTGTAAACCAAGCCTTTAGCGAGGGGGGGTCAATAGTACCCCATATTCTCGGGATGCAAGCTCTTGCCGCGTTGACCAACATTAGGGCTAGGGATTTTCGATAGGTGTGTGTACCATTCGGTTGGTAGTGCAGTAGGAATTGAGCCGGGGTAAAATCCAAGTCGTGCGTGGTTATGTGTTTGATGTGGGCATGGACCATTTTCCAGAATGTTTGTATGCGGGGGCATGCCCACCAGATGTGCAACATGTCTCCCGGGGAGAATATTTGTACATGTTGATCATATCCCCCCTTAATCTCCTCTCCTCCAGAGAGAATAAATTCAGTTCCTCTAATCTTTCCTCATAGCCGAGTTCCTCCATGCCTCTTATCAGTTTGGTTGCCCTTCTCTGCACTTTCTCCAGTTCCTGAAAAAACTGAACTGCATATTCCAGATGAATTCTTACTAATGATTTGTACAGGGGGGCAAAATAATGTCTCTATGTCTGGAGTCCATACCTCTCTTAATACAAGAATGGATTTTGCTTGCGTTGTAAACCGCAGCTTGACATTGCATGCCATTATTAAGCTTATGATCTACCAAAACCCCGAGATCCTTCTCCACTATGGATTCCCCCAGTTGTACTCCCCCTAGTATGTACAATGCATGCATATTCTTAGCCCCCAAATGCATAACTTTACATTTATCAACATTAAACCTCATTTGCCACATAGTTGCCCAATTAGACAGTGCATTGAGGTCGGCTTGTAAGTTGGAGACATCCTATAAGGACGTTATTCCACTGCATAGCTTGGTGTCATCTGCAAACACTGAAATGGTACTTTTAATCCCTGACCCTATATAATTTATAAATATATTGAAAAGTAAGGGTCCCAACACTGAACCTTGGGGTACACCACTGATAACATTAGACCATTCAGAGTAAGAATCATTAACCACTATTCTCTTAGCCAGTTTTCTATCCATTTACAAATGTATCCAAGCCTGTAGACTTTACCTTACATTAGCCATGTGTGGGGAACGGTGTCAAACGCTTTTGCAAAATCCAAGTATGCCACGTCCACAGCCACCCCTCTGTCCAAGGTTTTACTTACCTCCTCATAAAAAGAAATCAGGTTTGTTTGGCAACTTCTGTCTTTGATGAATCCATGCTGTCTGTTGCTTAAAATATTTTTTTCCAACAAGAACTCATCTATGTGGTCTTTTATTAATGCTCTCCAGGATCTTCCCAACTATAGAAGTTAAACTAACATGTCTATAGTTACTTGGTAAAGACTGATCCCTTTTTAAATATGGGCACCACATTGGCCCTATGGTTAATGCACAAACCAACCATGTTAATGCTCAGGCTGCTGTAAAAGAACCCAAGACTTTGCACACCTTGGGTTTTGATGCAACTGGAATGTATTTAGCTGATTGTAGCACCCTCTACCTTTAGGTAAGTGCTTAGAAAGATTTTTTTGTGCTAGGTGGGGTAAAATTTTGTCAGTCCTGGCTGGAAGTCAGGCCTGATGGTTTTGATTCTGGGCAAGAGAGTGGCTCAGGGAGTGGCTGGTGACTCGCAGAAGGTGACACCTCTTGGTTATCTCCCCTTTTCTAACCCTGGATTGGCAGGGGGCAGGCTTTCTCAAATGCCTGGGGGTCAGCCCAGCCGGGGAGGAGAGTTCAGGTGGAAGAGATGGAGATGGAGTACTGAGGCTGTTGGGGCCTTGAGGGAGCCCCCAGTCTGGGGGGGGTGACCTCGACCTGGGGTTTGGGTGCATCCGGGAGGATAGTGGAGATCCTGGAACAGATGCACAAGGGAGAGGGCAAGTGAAGGACAGCGGGAGAGAGTACTGCCAGGAAGATCTCCAGGAGAGGAACGGCCGGTGGTCGTCAGGTGTCAGTGAGTGATACACACCCTGGGAAGCTGGAAGAGGCACACCGGAGCATATTGTGGTGAGAGACAGTCTGAGAAGGGTGCAAGAGCCGGTTGGGACTGTGGTGTCACTGGGCAGTGAAATTGGGTTGTTGCGGCCAGGAGGGCTGGCAGGACCCAAAGAGGGTGGGCTGGGAGCAGTAGTCCATCAAGGCTAGCTAACACATCTGTACTTTTGCTACACCTGAGGGGACTACAACCCCTTGCCTGTAATGGGCGGTTCACCCTGACCAGCGTCAGAGAAGTATTGTGCCGGAGAGAGAGAAAGGAGAAGTAAATTCAAGCAAGATTTGTGCTGGAGAAGGAAAGTTGTGTATATATAGGGTTGTATATAGAGTGGTCCTGTTCAAGAACTGTTCAATTTTCTGGGCATCCCATAAATACCCTATACCCCATTCAAGTTTAATCCTCTAATAAAAACAACAAAAAAACAAAGTACCGGCCTATTCTTCTTGACTCAGGATGTGAGGAAACAGTGTGATCGAGGGCAGAGTGACAGTTGAACCACTACAGTGGTGACAGTTGAACCCCCTACGGGGGCATGGCTACATGATCTAAACTGAAGGCTCAGTTGGGCTTTAAACTCCTCACTAACTTTCGTCAGCTCAGGAATGCCTCTAATCTGCAATGTTCTCATTCATAATAACATATGTTCTTTCACCACTTTAGAACGAATATCACAGGTTCCCATCACATTAAACATCCTTATACAACACTTACATACAGGCCTTTCATGTTCTTTGGAGCATGATTTACCCTCCCATCTATCATGTTCTTTTGTTACACTGTACAGTATATCATCACCATTCCACTCCTGCAAAATTTCCAGCTTGGATCCTTCTAAAATGTTGTAAGAAAGAAAATACCCTAACGCAGAAATTCACTGTACTCATTCTTTTATTTCAGTAAAAATAAATATCTGAAAAGTGGAGCGCAAAATAGGATTAAAACAACATTATTGTCATAAAACATTTTTTTTTGCTATTTGTTCTTCCTTTAGTGCTTTTCTTTAAGTCTGTGCCTTATTTGTCTATATGACTAGTGATGGAATTTAGGGGTTGATTTACTAAAAGCAAATAAACTGTGCACTTTTCAAAGTGCAGTTGCACTCTGCAAAAGCAGTTGCTTCCAGAGCCTAGTAAATGAGCAGAAGCCCTCCTGACTTCCATCATCCAATCATGTGCTAGCAAAAATACTATTTTTTTAATATTTTCCTTGAACGTGATTGGGTATTCCTTGCAAAGTGAAGCTTTACCTCCTTTACTAAGCTCTGGAGCAACTGCACTTTGCAAAGTGCACAGTCTTTTTGCCTTTAGTAAATCAATCCCTTAATGTCCCTGTGGCCCCTCATTGGTAGGTGCAGCGTGATGCTGTGGGCAGAGAGCACATGGAGTCCAAGTGCAGCTTTAATAATATATTGTAACAAAAGTTCAGCAGTTCACAGGTCCAGCGGGGTGGCAACCCAACCGGGACACTTACAAAGTGCAACAGTGATGGGGCAGTAGACTGGAGACCTAAAGATGCTGACAGTGTCTGAAATATGGAGCCGAATGTGGCCTGGCCAGTCGGTACCCAAAGGGGAGTCTTTCCAGGAAGATTGGAAAAGTCCCCGTGCTTTCACCATTCCTCCAGAACCTGTCTTTGTCAGACCCATGACCTGTCCCTACACCAGCCACTTGCCAAATGACTGCCAAATAGTTATAGCCTGAATTTAATGGGCCTACTTCTACTTTAACAGTGCCTTCCCAATATAGCAATACCACTGCAAAGCAAGTCAAAGTCAAATTTCCCTTTAACATTAAATGCCTGGGTTACTGAATAATAAGAGAAATGTTCAGAGGATCATACCTTCCTCCAGGACTTGGTTCTCACTTTCTGACGTTTCGATTTTTTTAGTTTTTCTTTTCTTTTCCAAATCTCTAACTGGAACCAAAAGAAAAACACACAATAAGAACCAAAACAATTCACATTGAAGAACATTTATAATATTTGCTCCCTGTAATGTGTAACAAGTGAGGCTTGACAAATTCCCACTGAGCAGAAGCAAGCGGAAGCCATGGCAAACTGGAGAAGAAGTCTACAAAGAGAAGGCAGCACAATGGCCCAAAACGCAACTCCGGGAAATCTGTAGATTCCTCCTTGCATTGGAACTGAGCCCACACTGCAGGTGTTAACTGCTTGTTTAGTCTGGGGGAGAGTAAGAGCATTTCTGCTTAACCAATCATCCGATCCTCAGGCAGATGGCGCTCCCCCATGCTCTGGACCCTACCTACATCATTCTTGAGACATCAGTACTTCAAACTGCTGGAGTGGGGCCAGGGCCGGAATAAGAGCATCATGTGCTTGGTGCTGAGGATTTTGGTTGGACCTTTTACTGGACACCCTTTTGCGTTTCCATGAGCCTGTGCTGGCATGCTCCCAAGCTCAAAAGGGCGCAGCCGCACAGACGTAACACTAGGAAAGCCTGCCATTTGATTTTCCTGGCTTCCATATGGGCCGTGCATCGGCTTGCATTCTGACCTGAAAGAGTAACACTATGGAAGCCCCAGACTTCTGTAAGAGCCCTGCATTGGCATGCCCCAGGCTTCTGTTAAGACTGTTCATGCGGCGCCCATTATCAACTCCACCACCCTGCCCAGATGGTGCATGTGGAATGCAGGGCCCATCGGGGAAATCCCCCCCCCCCCCAATTGGCCCATTGCTTTCCAAGAGCAGCCTATTCTTTTTGGGTGGCTGGGCCTATATTAAGCAAGGGGCCTGGAGCTGCAGCTCCAATAGCCCCTATGTTAATCCAGCACTGAGCAGGGGGGACGAAGACGATGCAGGAACCAGTTTAGCAGCACAGAGGAGAAAATGATCGGGTATGTAAATCTTCTTTTCCATGGCCCCTCGATCTAAACAATCAGTTCACCCTTACAGTTTGGGCCTCATTCAGGTTTTTATCACTGTTGGGAGAGTTGCCCTCATTTCTATACCTGATGAAAGCAATCTCTGGGACAGGAAGTGAAAGGAAATATCCCCATTGCATACACAACTATAAAAACTGGAGATCAGCTTTAACACATTCAAATCAAACAAAACAAAAGTTTTGTCTGGAATTTTTGATTCAAAGCTTATCTAACACTAAAAACAAAATTGTGATATATTGCAGCTTACTAGTCCTCGGTTGTGGCTGCATTTGTTTTCTTTTTTCTCTACTCTTTTTTTCCCTTTTCACCTGGCGATCCAGCCAGTAACACACTTCCTGTCCCTGGGTTGCTACGTTCCCTTGTCCACTGTATCTATCGAGAGAGCCATGGTTATCACACAGGCTGGACCTCAAACATGTTGCCTTTGTTAATCTCCATTTCATGGTGGATTTATGGGAATAGTAGTCTACAGAAGAAAGATAAGCTTCCTGCTTTCCTTTCAGCTCACATGAAGTGGCAAGGACATTTCTGGCAAGACCAATAAGTATTTTCTGTACTTGCTAAAAATGTTCTTAGTCTAAAAAAAAAACGAATGCAGCCACATGTAAGGACTGGTAAGCTGCAATCCATTGTTTTATTTTTGGGTTTAGATACGCATTATGGAAATAATTCCATGGTGTCGTACATAATTTGCAATAGCAGATAGTGATTGCCTATTTCCCAGCTGAATACATTTTATTAAAGATACACTGCAGTACAAATATGGCCACTACCTACCAGTCAATAATGGAGTTTCTAAAAAAAAGTAGAGCTCGCTACAAATGTTCTGCAGCCTGCAAATAGGGACAGTGGTGTAACCTCAATGTGCACAAATTAAGGATTAAGATCAGCAGACCTATGGCCTCCGCTTCAAAATCACGGCCAGAACTTTGTGGACACCTGACCATCACAACAATATAAACGTGTAGGATATCCCATTCCAAAACCATGGGCAATAATATGAAGCTGTCCCCAGCAACCTCTGTATCTATAAGAGCCTCCACCCTTCAAAAGAAATTATGCATGATTGTAGTGTGCTTATGGGAATTTGAATTCATTTGGCTAAATAATAATTTGTGAGGTCAATTAGTGTTGGGTGAGATTATGTGGCTTTCAATGGGTATTCACATTCATCCCTAAGATTTTCAGTAGGGTTGAGGTCAGGGCTCTGTGCAAACCACTTGGCTTCCTCCATGCAAAGCGCATCAATCCATGTCTTTATGGAGCTGGATTTGTACCCAGAGGAACACAAAAGGGCCTTCCCTAAACTGTTGCCACAAGGTTGGAAGCATACAATTGTATACAATGCCTTTCTAAGCTATAGCATTACAAGTACTCTTCACTGGAAGCACATGAACTCAATCATTTGGAAGGGTATTCACACATGTTTGGCCCTCGTAAAGTTGGTATGACCAACTGTGCTGCAGATAGGACTGTGTCATTGATATTCTTTTCCTTCTCTACTTGAATTTGATTGGCTGATGTAAGGTAATACAGACTGTTCCTTTGTTAAACATTTTGGTCAATGAAGCCTATTTTACAATAAGGATTAAAGACAGTTTAGTCCCCAACGACAGATGTTGATGCGTCAGCTTATAATCTATCGGTGCCCGTCACAGATACGTACTTCTAAATTCTCCACGAACTGGCTTGCTGTCATCGTCTTCATTAAAGGCAATGATCTGTACACTGTAACTCCGATCAGGATCAAGTCTTTGAATGATAGCTCTGGTGGCATTGTTTTTAAGGTTTAGTTGGTTGGTTTTCCCACCTGAACATGAGAAGACATTGAGTCAGACATCTTTCAACATGGAAGAATATTGCAAATACAGCAGGAAAATGCCCATTATACCATCACTCTTCACAAAGGCGGCTAAAGTTATTATTGGGGTCACAAGCTGACCTTCATCACAGCGTTACCTTAGTCAGATTTATTTTATTCTGCTGTGCTTAGTAGCTGGTGTAATTAAGGGAAAACTACAAGTTAATTTTCCAAAAAAGTGGTCATTCACATAAATGCCATTTGTAATTTGTCATATGCAGCCCACGGCCAACAATTAGACTAAAGACTAGTACTGACAGCTCCGGTCAGAGCTGCTGTACTAACATCAGATTGTTTGTACAGCGATCTCCCCTGCTGTGCTATTGTGTTCTGACAGGGGGACGTCCCCCCGACAGAACACTCCCATCAGCGCTCTCAGCCGGAGGCTGTGAATGCCAATTGGGAGCCAGTCGGCAGACCTTTTTCGGTCATGACCCTTCGACAGAAGCTGGCTTCCGTTGGACTGGCTGCCATACACATGGGCCAAATGTCAACCGGTTTCTATTGAACTGGTTGATGCCACTTGACATTAGGCCCGTGTATACTAAGCTTAAGTGTTTTCTAGGGCAGGATTAATGCTGATTGTGAGACCAAAAACAGCAGTACTGGTCAACAGTAAATTAAAGAGGAGTTCTGCCTCCCCATGAAAAAATTAAAAGTCAGCAGCTATAAATACTGTAGCCGCTGACTTTTAATATTAGGACACTTACCTGTCCAGGGTTCCCGTGATGTCGGCACCCCAGCCAATTTTCGGATTGGCTCTTGGGTGCTGCCTTTTCGACTTCACAGCACTGCACTTTCTAACTGGCCTGACGGCAGAGGAAGGAGGAGGGGGGGCGAACTTATGAGGGACGGCACCATGGTGCGTTCTCCCGGAAATGGGGAAGGGGACCTGTCAAAAACAGGTACCTGTTCACCCCTCTCCCCTGAAACTTGCCAAATGTGGCACTGAAGGGGGGAAGGAAGCAGATAAGTGGAGATTCCACTTTTGGGCGGAAGTGGATGTAGCATCAGATATATATTTTTATGTTGCATAAGTAATGTGTAAGTGTATAACTTACAGATATTAATTGCCTATCACTGAGATCACAATACTCGCCCTGACAATGCCTTCATCTTCTTTTCTCTCCAAAAATGTGGTGCCATCACCCAAGGATACCATCTACTTTCTGGACTAAGATGATGACATGGTTACTGAGTGCAGTTTGACTATGGGGGGGGGGGGGGGGGGG
>BLSH010205977.1:835082-885891 GCA_018402905.1 Glandirana rugosa
GCCTGCAGCAGTCTCATGACATCATTCCAAGGCAAAGTCACTAGACTGGAATTCACGAACTGCTTATTAATGAAAAAAGATGGCACATTTTTTTAAAATTGATACTAATGCCATATATTGTCCGGAATGTATTAATGCAGACTTGGTAATTTAAAATGTCCACTTTAACTCAGTCATCTTATCTTATGTGCTGTCCAAAGTGCTGATCCATGTTTTCATAAGTCTGGCCAATTGCTATTACAACAAAATGGAAAATGCATTGCACTTTTCCTCTGAAATATGGTACTAGACTGACAGCTGCAAGACTAACTGGTTGGGACTTTTGTAATGTTTAAAAAAAAAAAAAAAAATCAAAAACATAAAAATTGTTTTTAAAGTCTCATACAGCTCATGTAACATGATTGGAGTGCTGCCAACTGTGCCATTCCAAATTTCTTTGGGGAAAAAAAAGCTAAAACTGATGTCAAAATCTACTGCAAATCTGGGTTCATCAAATGGTAAAGAATTTTTCAAAAATTCATTTTTAGATCACAAATGAAAAAATTCAGATGTTATTATAAGTCATTAAAATTTCCTTTTTAAACAAATCAGCTGTGCTAGTGAACAAGGTAATGATTCTTGACATGACTACTACCTGGCTCTAGCCAGCTCAGTAAATTGCTTCAAAAAAGGGCTGGATGTGTTTCTATATGCATAAAATATATGTGGCTATTTATATTTAAAAGCAATAAGGCTGTAGAAAATGGAATCAAGTAGTGCCTGATTGACGTGGATGTTGATGTGGATCAGGAAGAAATGTATTTTTCTTTGTTAGAGCAAATTAGATCACGTATAATAAGTTGATTTTTGCCATCCTTTTGATCAATTATGGGTTCGGGGTTCTGAGGATGAAAGGTTTTTAATGTTACTTGGTTGGTTTTAATTGTCTTTTGGTTGAGCTTGATGTGTCTTATCAGCCAGACTAACAGGTCCTAAAAAAGAGGACACGGGTTGAGTTAATAAAGGCAGATAAATAGCCTGTGCATTGTCTCCAGAGCTTAGTGAATCAGGGGGATTTCATTTTGCAAAGCATGCCCAATCACATGCAAGAAAAAATTGTAAAAAAGCTTGCACATGATTGGATGATGGAAGTCAGCAGAGCTTCCCCTCATTCACTAAGTTCTGGAGCAACTGCGCTTCCAAACTGCAGTCTATTTGCCTTTAGTAAATCCACCCCAATGTCTGTTAAGTTTGCACTCTCAGTCCTCACTGTTACCTTAAATCTCTGGATTACTACTAAAAGCTGCCTTAAAACAAGAAGAATAACATCATATATCTGAAGGGCTGCCTTCTGTCGGATCGGCTACCATAACACACGGACCGAGTGTCGGCTGGTTTCTATTGCACCGGCCGATGCTGGCTGACATTCGGCCCTTGTGTACTAGGCTTTAGGGTTCTAGGGACTAAGATACAGTATTTAAACCCAGATTGATATAAAACTGAGAAGTGGAGTCTTTAAAAAATGATGTAATTTCTGTTTACATCTTATACCAGCTGCTTATGATTTCTGACCAGGCAGTTTGGGAACAATGCACAATGTGCCTCCCACTCCAGAAATGTGTTTGGGCAGTAAATGTGGATGTTAACCTCCCTGGCGGTATGACTGAGTCTGGAATTTATTGCTGAAAGCGGTACAATTATTTTGCATGAAAATTTGGCGTTTTATATTGTAGGCCTGTAATTCTTAGGAATAACTCACTTAAATCTGTCCAAACAACAGTCTAGTAGACATCCCGGGTATGAAAAAGTTTGAAAAATGAAATCATAAATTATAATATAATAAATAACTAAAAATAATTATCAAAAATAATAATATAATAGTAATAAAATGTATTCAATAATGTAATCAAACCAAAAACGCAGAAATTTGCACTGTTGCAGAATTGTCGCTGTCGTCACTTTCAGTTTCTGATGATAAATTTCCTCATAAATCAGTATCACTCAATTCTGCAAATGATTCTTATTTACTATCGCTGTTTTCTAGCTGATCAAAAACCACTTTTGACATAAAGGGACACTTTTTGGTTGCCATGGACATTAAGAATGACATTTATTATATAAAAGTGCATGCAGGGCTCTGGGCAAACCACTAGGGACAAAGGGGATGTGAAATGTTTTCATACAGTAATGTAATCTGTAAGATTACAGTGCACTGTATGTGCTGTGTGTGTTTCACTTTTTGAATTTCCCGCCGGTCTCCATCCCCGTGCAACGCGACGCTCGCAGGGAACGGAGCCCGGCACACAGAGGCATCGGAGCGGCGGACACAGCCCGCAGACACTGCGGGGGACATCGCTGGATCCAGGGGACAAGGTAAGTAACATTGCCTGGATCCAGCGATGCAATCCCGAGTGTGGCTCGGGGTTACCGCTCTTGGTACTGAAAATCCACCCCGAGCCACACTCGGAAATACCGCCAGGGAGGTTAATGTGCAAAAACAAAATAAATTGAAATAAGCTAAAGTTATCTGTATAACCAGAAGGGTGTTAGGCCAAAAACTGCTGAATTTCAGAAACTACAGAAAACAAAGGTACAGCTAAGTCCAGAATGAAGCAGAAAGCATAGTGTGTATGAGCAATCATTTAAACATGGCTGCCTGTACATATATAATTACAATACAGTAAAACCTTGGATTGCGAGCATAATTCGTTCCGGAAGCATGCTTGTAATCCAAAGCACTCAAAACAAATTTCCCCATAAGAAATATAGGAAACTCAGATGATTCGTTCCACAACCATTTATTCATAAGTCCTTCAGATTATATTCCATATAAAAAGATTATAGCAATGTGATAGGTTGTGTAACCATAAAATGTCCATCCACAAATGGCCGCCTCAACAAGGGGATTAGAAGCAAAATCCAGCAGGAGCTAAAGAGTATAAAAGAGAAGAGAGGCGCCTCTAAGTGTAGCAATATGGTTACATTTAATGAAGGTACAACATTTAGCAACTCACATGGTTGATGATTAAAAGAGGCACATCTAAGTATGCAGGCATCCGGGGTAAAGCTGTCCACATAGACCATCCTCCGCACCGTAGGCTCTCACTGCTATCGGTCTGCAATCATGACTGGGAAGACTACCCTACAGTAGAGCGATCTGAAAGCAAGGCTTAAAGCGCTCATGGAGAGCAACGTGGAAGGGATGACGTCAATAGCGGTGCGGAGGATGGTCTATGTGGACAGCTTTGCCCCGGATGCCTGCATGCTTAGGTGTGCCTCCTTTAATCATCAACCATGTGAGTTGCTAAATGTTTTACCTTCATTAAATGTAACCATATTGCTATACTTAAAGGCACATCTCTTCTCTTTTATACTCATCGTATACGTCATGAATCTGCGGTAATATTTCATGTCCTATCTGCCTGCTTACCTCTCTGCTTGTGGTCAGCTTAGAGACCGTGCACCTCTCACCTGTGTGCTAAGTAATCTTCTCTCAGCAGGGCTCCGCCCCGGTCTCTAATTAGGAGCATTATTTAAGACCATGCACTGCAAGCCAGCGCTGCCGATCAATATTGTGTGTTTGGCTTCCTGTGTGGTTCCGGCCATGTGCTCTTCGTCTGATTCCGTTTACCGGCCTTGGCTTGTTCTTTGACTATTCCTGTCTGCTTGATACCCCGACATTTGGCGTGCTCACCTGTCTGCCCCTGTCTGCTCGTTGCCCTGACCCTTGGCTATCCTACTGCCTATCCCTTGTTGTCCTGCACTGCTGCTTCCTATCTATCCACCAGTAACCAGCCCTGAGCGTGAGCTTGGAGACCCTGGTGGCTGCGACCTGGAGTCAGTAGCAGCGTAGTCCATCCTCACCATCAGAGGCTCTGGTGAAAACCTGCTGGCTCTTAGACTCCGCGCCCTGAGGAAACTTATGCTCTGGCTCCCTGTGCAACATGTGTCAGTGCTCCAGTGGACCTGCTTTCCTGTACCACCCAGAGCTCCATTCGCAGCAGTCAGATAATGGTCCACAATCTTAGCAGTGCGCCCCTAACCAAGCAGTGTGCATCTGTCACCTGCCATCAGGTGACCTGACAGTATATCAAGACGTTGCTTGTTTATTAAGTCAAAATTTATTTTAAAAAATCAAAGGTTTTACTGCATAACCTATACAATTTATCTTTTTTAAAACATTGACACATTGTGGTTGATTTACTAAAACTGGAGATTGCAAAATCTGGTACAGCTCTGCATAGAAATCAGCTTCCAGGCTTCAATGTCTAAGGTTAATTGAAGAAGCTGAAGTTAGAAGCTGATTAGCTACCATGCACAGCTGCACCAGATTTTTCAATTTCTAGTTTTTGTAAAACAACCCCATAGAATATTACCAATACTGAAAAGATGCAAATTTTGTGAAAAGCACATAAAACGCCTTATCCAAGTCCATATAAGAGAACTAATATAAGGTTTCAGTACTCTTGAGAGCTTCTCAAAAGTGATTTTGAGGTATGGATTGTGAAATTTTACTTAAAGGGAAACGATAATGAGCTTGGGTCAATTTAATTTGTTTTTAAAGCGGAGTTCCACCCAAAAGTGGAACTTCCGCTGGTTGGATTCCTCCCCCCCTCAGGTGTCACATTTGGCACCTTTTCAGGGGGGAGGGGGAAGAGGACAGCTGTCTTTAGACAGGTGTCCTTTTCCACACTTCCGGGAGCTCTGGCCGGCAGCCGCGGCTGCTGACGTCAGCAGCCCGGCTCCCTCCTCCCTGCTCGCTCTGCTTCTGGCCGCCTGGCCAGAAGCAGCGCGCGGCAGAGCCTCGCGCATGCGCAGTTAGGTGCCCGGCGTGAAGCTGTACTGCTTACACGTCCGGGTTCCCTTACGCGCGATGGAGGCGGCTGCACCAGTCCCCCGATCCGAAGATCGGCGGTGGGTGCAGACGTCGCTGGAATCCAGGACAGGTAAGTGTCCTATTATTAAAAGTCAGCAGCTACTGTATGTGTAGCTGCTGACTTTTAATTTTTTTTTCCTACCTCGGACCACCGCTTTAAGTTTTTACATATTTTAACCACTTGCTCACTGGGCACTTACACCCCCCTTCTACCCGGACCAATTTTCAGTTTTCAGTGCTGTCGCATTTTGAATGACAATTGCGGTCGTGCGATGTTGTACCCAAACACAATTTTTTGAATTTTTTTCCTACAAATAGAGCTATCTTTTGGTGGTATTTGATCACCTCTGCGGTTTTTATTTTTTGTGCTATAAACAAACAAAGAGCGACGATTTTGAAAAGAGAACAATATTTTTTACTTTTTGCTATAATACAAATCCAAAAAAAAAAATATAAAAAAAAAAAATGATTCATCGGGTTTGGCCGATATATATATTCTTCTACATATATTTGGTAAAAAAAATTGCCATCAGCGTATATTGATTGGTTTGCTCAAAAGCTATTGTGTCTACAAACATTGATTAATGGCGTTTTTATTATTTTTTTTTTTTTACTAGTAATGGCGGCGATCTGCGATTTTTATCGGGACTTTGATATTGGGGCAGACATGTCGGACATTTTTGACACTTTTTTGGGACCAATGACATTTATACAGCGATCAGAAATGTAAATGTCCACTGATTACTGTATAAATGTCATTGGCAGGGAAGGGGTTAACTCTAAGGGGCAGTGAAGGGGTTAACTGTGTTCCCTGCATGTGTTCTAACTGTGTGGGGGCGGGGCTGACAGGGACATAACAGATCTAACTGATCCCAGTGACAGGGATCAGTAGATCTGTCATGTCCCCTTTCACAGAACAGAGAACCGCCGTGTTTACATCGCTCTGACAGGCGAGTCCGTCTGACCCACGTGCATGCATGCACGTGCGCACTGCCGCCGCCGCCTGTGAGTGTGCGCCAGGAGCGTGCACAAGTGAAATTCAGATCCGCGCTGTAGCCGTCTTTTGGCTATAGCGCGGATCAGAACTGGTTAAAGTGCTTTCGTGCCAGTTTTTTTCAATTGCTATACACAATCTTTGTTGTACAAATCAACATTTAATACAAAGGGTTCCCAGAGCACAATGGGTTAGCCAAAAAAAACACAGCAGAGAAGCTTGTATAGAGTTCCTTTGGTAAATGTAAAACCCCATATGGAAAAATCACTTTAATGGGGACACAGACAGCCCTGAAAACCTGTCAGAAGGTCTAAATAATCCTTCCTCACTCTTTCCTAAATTATATTATTTTGTCTGGACTTTTGATTTTGAAAAAGGATGGATTCCTGTCAGGAGTATGAGATATCTCAGCCATTTTCCACCCAGTGCCTTCTGTCAAGAACAAAGGTCTGCTTGGTAGCAGATTTCTCTCTGCCTTGTGACCACAATGCCATCCTACTAGATCATTCAGACAATGTGGGACATTACGCCTTCACTCTCTGCACTGTCTGTAATTTATGCACAAGTGACATAGAATTGCCAGTCACTGTATCTAGAAGTTATGTATGATGTTATAGGACAAATATGATTTCTTCATTGACTAAGCTTGAATCAAATTCCTGAATTCCACTTTTTCCTTTCAGTAGAATAAAGGAAAGGGCGTAATAGTCTGCCACAATATATGGCTATTTTTTTTTTACAGTCAAAGGTTTTCCTACAGGGTATTATCAAAATGCTGTGGACCGAGTGCTAAGTCTGACTTTTTAGTTAGTCATACATTCATTTTTTCATATTTTTAAAAAAAGTTTTGTTTTTTTTTATATTTTTTTTCCCCTTGCCAGAGCTTAACAATTTAGGGTTGGTCTCTGTATGGTGCTACAGATACAATATTTCTGTCTAGCATTTGTCTGTCTAATCCTGGGAATACTAAATAAATCAGCCCTTCTCAACCTTTTCACCCCAGAGGAACCCAAGAATAACTTTCAGGTCCCAGAGAACCCTTACCAAATTTATTGGCAGTCAATGGGAAAAATGCACTTTACATTGTTAGTCAGTAGGAAGAATGCAACCCTTACAGTGGTGGAAAGAATGCCACCCTTACCAACAGCTACAAAGATATTTGATGTCATGCTGCTGGCTTTGCCAAGTGGCATGGGCCCTGGAACTATGCAGGCTTTCAAACTGGAGGTCAATCAGCCACAGCTCAAGGAAACCCTAGAAACCTCTGGAAGAACCCTAGGGTTGAAACCCTGGTTGAAAATGGGTGCAATAAATAAAGACATAACAATGGCAGTTTGATGGTGAACACACTGGGGTTTCAGTATGTACTAAAGAGCTATGGCATCGCTTTTGTATGATTCCAGTTTTATATATTCAAGTTTATTTGCTACTACTCTACAAAAATGCAGAATGAAAGTACAAAAAAAGGCAAAACTTTTTGTAGTTTTGGACAGAGTGGAGAAGGGTTAGAACACGTGTCAGTTTGTATTGCTGTCTGTGCCCCTATTAGGAAGATTCGCCCTCTCTATTTGTTCTGGTGACCATTAATACAGAGAAATAAAGTAAAAGAAAATCCCACATTTTGGGTTGTCCTCAGAACAGCAATAGAGGGGAAATCATCTGAGGGGGATAATAGTTTTGGTGACAACCAAGGATTCTCTTACTTTGGAGGGATTTCCTCTCACTTCCTGTTGTGGCTATGGGACAGGGCATGAAGGGAAGTCTCCTTAATGGGACAAAGATGGCAAAAAAACTTAAAGGAGATATAACCCTCCCTTACTCGATTTAAAATGAAAAAGTTAGGCCTTTAACTCTACTTTAAGACTCCTCCAGGGGAACAGATAGATGTAATGGAGAGTGAGCACTAAGTAGGCATTATGAGCTATCACAGCTAAAAACTATATGATAAAATGCACACATTTTTATTAAAATTAACTCACAGGCCAAGATAAATTTGGGAGGGTTTGGGACGGCCGGTTGAACACCCCTGGTCTTGGTCATAGGCTGTTAGTGTAATATAAGCAAGCTTCTCCTACCACTGTTTCTTTAATTGCAGTATTGCACTATAAATCCACATTAGTGACTGCATTGCTGTAGCACCACTCTGATATCTGTATTTGCACTCTAGGATTGTATTTAATTCTGTATATGACCATTTTTAAGATGTTATACCTCATGATATGTGATATGATTGCCCATGGCTATTTATCTACTCTGGATCATTTTCAATAAGTTTAATAAAGTTTTATTTTTTCTGATAAAACACAGATACATTAAAACATTTATATATCTTTAAATAATACATAGTTTGCCGCTGTTTTACAACAGTCCAGAATTAAGATTTCTCCAAATAAATAGATGTAGAACTAAGAGTTTGAACTCATATATTTTCACACTTTGAATAAAAGTCCAAATAACTTTGTAAATACACAAAATACTTTTTTACTTATGGATTAAATCAAATAAAATGCGATGCCCCAAACACGTAATGATTTCTTACAATATTTCATTTTCGTGTCAAATATTGCTGTGGTTACCTGATTTTGGTGTCACAAGGAGTTTATATCCTCTAATTTTATCTTTGGATGCTTTCCATGAAATCTGCACACTGTCTTGTGACACAACATGGAATCTTAGTTTTGTAGGCGGCGTCACTGCAAAAAGGAAGAAAAACAACAAAAAAAGTCTATAAACTGGAAAATATGCCCCAAGAGTCTTCTGACATACATTAGACAGCCATTGTGAGTGACAGAGCCGAGACTTTATAGGTTACTTGTAATACCCCTCACATTACAGAAATAAATTCCCGCATGACATACCATTTACAGAGGCTTGTAAACTTACACTGAGACAAGACAAGTCATGTTAGAGGTTAGAAAACTAGCAGGCAACATTGAGAACACAAGCTAATGGGGCCTATGAGAGCTACGGTACATGTTTACAGCAAAACCAACACATCCATAAAATATTAGTTACGGTCAAGGACAGGGCTAAAGCAAATCTGTTATGGGAAAGACAGAGGGGCTGTTATCATTGACCCCCTTCTAAAAATTCTAGTTTCCTGGCTGTCTCTGGTATCACTGATTTTACAGTCATCGACCCAGAAGAAACAAGCTGATCGGAAAACTTAAAGAAAAGTTGGAAATCCTTGTTCTGGTTCGGGCTCAAATTATTGAAGTAAGAGTCAGCCAGGCAACTAGAATTTTCAGAATAGGAAGCCAACGATGGCAGCCTCTATGTTTATTTCGAGATAGGTTCCCTTTAAAATTTCAGCTGGAATGTCAATTTAAATCAGCTGAATACAGTCCAGGAACATGAAAACAAAAAGGTGTCCAAAGTCTTACAGTTTGTTTTTTTGGGAAAGCAGCTACAGCCCGAGTAGAAAAGCATGTCCTCTGCCAGCATGGTGCAGAGGAGGACCCTTGCTGTCTGTGTAAAAGCAGCTGTCTATCTGCGGAGGTCTTACACACCCCTTGCTGAGTCAGAGCTAGAGCTTTCCATTCAGCGGGAAGCAGGGGCTTTGCTAATTATAAAGCCATAGGTCTGACCCATTGGTGGGGTGTCATACCCTGGTAGAGGGATCATTGCTTCTGCACAGAGAGCAGAGGTCCTTCTCTGCAGCATGCTGCCAGGAGATCGAATTTTCAACTTAGGATGTGGCTGCTTTATAAAGAACATTAACTGTAAGACTTGCACGCCTGCTATTTATTTAGCTGATATAATTGAAAGTTTGGCCCCATCCGGGGTCTAGATTTATCTGATCCCTCTAGTTTAGTCTATTTGAATGTTAGGTTGGCCAATCGTGAGACATGATGGTTACAGGAGGTTCTGGGTTTTTTTTTTTTTACCCCTGATTGGTATCTTATTATGATCTCACAGTCAGTTTATTGGTAGTTGGTAAATTGCTTTTGTTTCTATGAGACCTTGAGGTCTTTTGGGACCATTTGCTATTCCTAATGTATTCCTAATGTATGTAATTTGATTTGTTGTGAGAATAATTATCTTACAAGCTTAATATTTTGTGTACTCTGTGATATTTGACAACCACGTTTGTTTAACCTGTTTCATGGCAATAAAGCTTTTGAAAAAGAAAGTTTGGTTGGACTTTAAAGGGTTAGTTCGCCTTTATCATCCTAATGCCTTATGCAGTCCCTTAACCGATTCCCGACCGGCTCGCGTACATTTACAGCTGCAATGTGGCAGCATATTGCAAATCACCGTTTATAAAGCGAAAGCGGCGAAGTGCCAAATCACAAAAAATGCTCTGGTCATTAAGGGGGAAATTCTTCCAGGGCTGAAATGGTTAAATACCATTACATAACCTTCAACTAAGAAGATCTTTATAAAATATGCTTCAATGATATTTCTCTACCCGTAGGCCATTTTTGCTATGAGTAAAGCCTGCCCCAAAACCTCATAACAGTTTTCCAAGCTTCATCCAGGCTTCTTTCTGGAATGGAACAGCCACGAGATTGAGCGTTCCCTAGTGGTAAAGCCCTGTGCATGTGCAGGATATGGAAGAAGAATAGCCCATGCTCCTGTACTGTTAGGGTGCTTGTTCTAGCAGCTGCTCCATTAAGACTCCTTTCACAGTGAGCATTAGCGGTAAAGCGCCGCTCATTTTAGCGGCACTTTGCCGCCGCTAGCAGGGCACTTTTAATCCCTCAGAAGGGGTTAAAAGCACCCGCTTAGCGCTGCTTTCAAAACGCTTTTAAGGCGCTTCAAAAGGGGCATCCATTAATTTCGATGGGCAGGGGTTGTTTGGAGCGGTGAATACACCGCTCCCGCATCGCCCCAAAGATGCTGCTGGCTGGACTTTTTCCCTGTCCTGCAAGCGCACCGCCTAAGTGTGAAAAGACACACTGACTTGAATAGAGACGCGGTTTTCAGGCGCTCAGCAAAGGCTATTTCCAGCGCTAAAGAACCTGAAAACCTCTCCAGTGTGAAAGAGGTCTAAAACTGATTAGTTTTGGGTAATGCTAGGGTATTTATGATATATATATATATATATATTTTAAATAAAGGTGAACTAACCCTTTAAGTTTAGGGGGCAGAGATGAGTGAATTTATTTAGTGCTTAACTGGCAAATCTAACATTTTCTATGCCAACCCGAATTTGCCAGGTTTGTCTGAATATGCATATTGCCCCATTGATAAATCTCACAGTCAAGGTTTATGATTGGTATGATCCACCATAAAACTCTCAAGCCAGCATGTTTATATATTTTAATGGCATCCCAATCTTAGTCCATAGGGTTCAATATTGCGTTGGCCTGGCTCGCAGTCTCTGCTCTAATTCATCCCAAAGGTGTTCTGTCGGGTTGAGGTCAGGACTCTGTGCAGGCCGGTCAAGTTCATCCATCCCAAACTCACTCATCCATGTCTTTATGGACCTTGCTTTGTGCACTGACATGCAGTCATGTTGGAGCAGGAAATTATTTGTCCCAGTGCACAAAGCAAGGTCCATAAAGACATGGATGAGTGAGTTTGGGGTGGAGGAACTTGGATGGCCTGCACTGAGTCCTGAACTCAACCCGATTTAGAGTGGAGACTGTGAGCCAAGCCTTCTCATCCAACATCAGTGCCTGACCTCACAAATGCGCTTCTGGAGGATTGGTCAAACATTCCCATAGACACTCCTAAACCTTGTAGACAGCCTTCCCAGAAGAGTTGAAGCTGTTATAGCTGCAAAGGATGGGCCAACTCAATATTGAACCCTAAGACTAAGACTGGCCATGTGCGTGTAAAAGCAACTGTCCCAATACTTTTAGTAATATAGTGTATGTTTTATTCATAGGGCCACAGTCTTTTAAACAAAGGTTACAATTAATTGCTTCCAGACCTGCCTCAAAATTTAGTTATTTGATATTTCTATTGCTCAGTGTTAGTTGCTGTTGAAAAGGCAACACAATCAATATCAGATTTTTTTTAAGCTTTTTTTTTGTTTAATTAAAAAGTGATTGAAAGGACAATTCTACGTTTGAAGTGGAGCCAGCCGGGGACATATTTTGGAAGAAAGGCTGTATGTTGCTGGGCAAGGCTGCACATTAAACATCGCTGGAATGGGGAGGATTTTAATTAACATGGCAAGCTACACTTATTGGGGCGAGGCAATTACAGGGTAAGTTTACTTACTGTGAACTTGTCATTTTACCACTCTTACTTGAAAATGCAGTTATTTAAGATTAGTGGCCCTTTAATGCATTACATCCTTTTTTTTGTTATCTTTAAACCACTAAAACGTCTATGGTGATTCTATCTTACTAAGCTGCTAGTTAAAACCTTTCCTGGTATGAATTCAATTTGCCAGTTATTAACATCTTATCTTATCCACTTCACCTCCGGAAGAATTTCCCAGTTTAGGACCAGAGCACTTTTTGCGATTCGGCGCTGCGTTGCTTTAACTGACAATTGCGCGGTCGTGCGACGTTGTACCCAAACAAAATTTGCGTCCTTTTTTTCCCACAAATAGAGCTTTCTTTTGGTGGTATTTGATCCCCTCTGCGTCATTTCTGATCGCCGCTATAAATAAAAGAAGAGCGACCATTTTGCAAAAAAACCCCCACATTTCTTACTTTTTGCTAAAATTCAAATCCAAAAAAAATATATAAAAAATTTTTTTTTTCACCGGGTTTGGCCGCTTTATATTCTTCCTCATATTTGTGATAAAAAAATCGCAAAAATGGCCGCGTTTACGGATGATGAGAATTCATTTCTGGGGTTTTTATTTATTTTTTACTAGTAATGGCAGTGATCTGCGATTTTTAGCGGTACTGCAATATTGCGGCGGACATGTCGGACATTTTTGACACTTTTTTGGGACCAATGACATTTATTCAGCGATCAGAAATTTAAATATCCACTGATTACTGTATAAATGTCATTGGCAGTGAAGGGGTTAACCTGCAGGGGGAGATCTAGGGGTTAACTGTGTTCCCTGGGTGTGTTCTTACTGTGGGGGGGGGGGGGGGTTGGGCTACCATGGGCATAAGAGATCTCATTGATCCCAGTGACAGGGATCAGTAGATTGCCCATGCCTGCACTGTCAGAATGGGGAACCGCCGTGTTTACATTGGCGGTTCCCCGATCTTTGCCTGTGGCCGCTCATCGCGGCTCCCCGGCGGACATCGGGTCCGCCCAAGCCGCGGGCACACTCCTCAGGAGTGTGGCGGGCTTGCGCCCCCTAGCGGCCATTTGCAGATCGCCGCCTTTTTACGCCGATTCGCGGCCAGCATCCACACTGTCACCGTAAATATGCGGTAGGCGGTGTGGAACTGGTTAAAAAACATAGAATTCTGTTTTTCAAGTTTGACATTTGAAATCCAACAAGATACAACAGGAATGATGAGCAGCACTAAGACATCAGCAGAATAGTGAACTTGGCTTTAACATTTAGTTACTAGTACATTTTAGTACGTGTGTAAGGTGGTAGGAATTGCCGGGGGAAATGATCCATTATTAATAGCTGCAAGGCTGACTATGGCATGTGTTAATGAATCTACATAGTTTCAATTTCCACTTGCAAGATCAAACAAACTGTACAGCAGTTGCATGTGGAATTCACAATCTACAAAGAGTTACATTTAAAAAAAGACCTTAAAATTGTTAAGGCATTGCACACCTAAAATTGATTCTCCAGGTTTGGGTGGGTTCTGACAGGATCACTCACTTGATGAAATACTAAAGTTCTCTGACAACCAAATGGTAAGATATATGCCCAAAAGTTGGTGGACCCCTGACCATCATACCTTAATGAACTTGTAGGACATCCCATTTCAAAACCATGGGAGGTAATATGGAGTTACCTTACACCACAGGATGGGGTTTTGTAACGTGCCACAGCTACCTGAAGCACTTTGTAGTGGGCACATCAAAGCAAAATGTTTTTTTTTATTAATTATTTAAACCCTAAAAGAAGGGTCCTTTAAATTTAAGGTGGATGTTGTGGTCAGATCACCACTCTGGTATTCCCAGCTAAGCCCACCAGCTGATATAAAGGCTTCTAACTCTACCTTTTAATTTCTTTAGTTATCAGATTTAAAACTCCATTCAATGGAGGAACTGAAAATAGCAGTGCGGAAAACCCATTGCTGGAGTTTTCTATAGATTTAGTAAGCCAGTAGATAACCCAACCCATCTAACTCCAGTTAGTGCTGTTTTTGAGTAGACTGACCCTTTATTACAATGCGAGAAGCACAATAGTACTGTAAGTATGAACCAATTCTCTAATAGTGGTTAAAAGTTCCTTTATGTCCATAGTTAAAGTATTTATATATACGTTCTTTTCATTTTTCTAACATACTTTTATTCCTATGTACATTAATAAAACAATACAAGTGTAAAATGAAAAAATAAATAAATAACACAACAGAACTCATGGTATAACAATACAAGAAATATCACCATCACCAACAAAGAAGAACCCTTCACAAAGCATCACAATTTACCACATCCACCCCTCTGAACAAAGACATGTTTTGAAGACACAATGGATACTACAGCTGTATGTATAAATTCTACTGCAGAATATGTGCCAGCAGTTTAACATAACTAAAGTAGTAGCACAATTATGCAAAAATTTGGCTTGTATTTAAATCTTCCTAGGCAGGAACATGTGTGTGAAACAGTCATAGTCCTGTCATAAATCTTAACAAAAATATCAGTTTTATATTAATATTTTTTATTATTATTAATAATAATAATAATAATTTTGTAATTCATTTTTCTTAAATTTGACAATTAAAATTGTATTTTTTGATTTCTGTTTAAATATATATATATATATATATATATATATATATATATATATATATATATCTACATTGGTTTTTAGTTATGTAAAAACTGCATAAATGGCACATAAAACACACAGCTAACATACATATCTACACATAAACATAACTTGGAATACAGTAGAGTCACCAACCTGCACTTAAAGCCTTTATATCTGAGTTCACTTAGTTTCTGTGGAGCAAAAGCTATTTTCTCATAGTCAAATATAAATAAAATAAGGTAAAAAAATAAATTATAAAAAAAATATAAAAACCAACATAAATAAATAAAATAACATTATAAGATAAAACGTTAAATAAAAAAAAGACTGAAAATAACAAAAAAAAAACTAATATGCAAGGAAATTAAATATTTTTTAAGTTAAATAAAAAGGCACACATTATTAAATGTTTACAATAAAAATAGGACAAACAACACTGTAAAATTGCAACAGTTATAAAACATTTAATAAAAATAAAAGATCTGAGTGCTTTTTTTGAGCCTAATAGGTCACAACCTGGATTATCAAGTGCATAGTGCCTGTTTCAGGTAAGATTGATACATTTGTTGACATATATAGTTGCGTCCACCGCGTGATCCCCTCAGCATTTTACTCACATCGGCGCGTTTAGCTTTCAAGATGAAAGAATGGTATTTCCAATCTTGTCCGGACTTGAAGCATGATTGTCCAGATGGCCTTCCAGCTACTCTGTGGAACATATTCTGAATACACATTGCAGCGACATGGCGTTCATGACACTTAACAACTTAAAAAGACATTGGAATGACAGAGCAAGCGCTGGACAATCCCGTTGCGGGAAGAAGTATTACATTTGCAAATGACTTCTGATACAAAAAGGATGAACAGTTTGCTTGTACATACACAATTGTATATACTTGTACAATGAATCAAAATAACATAAACCAAAAATGAGTAATACATTTTTCCTAAAAATAGAATATATATATATATATATATATATATATATATACTGTATAAATATACGTATGCAATGCATACTAGTACATTATGACTTAAACATGCAGGGTCACAAATTTTTCTGGCGGTTTACTACCGCTTTAAACTGTTGTAAAAGTGCAGATATCATTGTTTATGCAAATTAATATATACAGTATACTGTCAGTCACTGGGTGGCAGGATTGTGGATTTTGTATACATACAGTACTGGGACAGGATCATCCAGCGCCCAGGCCAGGAATGCAGAATTGCGCCCCCTCCCCCCACTATTAATACATGCCGTAGAATGGATGTACCACCTTGCATCTGTTTTTTGCCCCTTTGCTTCACTGTGCCCAGGGCAACTGTCCCTCCTGCCCACCCCTTGCCATGTATAGGTGTCACTTAGGTTTCTCATTTAAACATGGTGTCCATGGTCCTGTGATTTGTGAAGAAAACTGTTTTTTACAAAAGAAAACTTTATGGGTAAGTTAAAGGATAAGTTCACTGCTGCAGCCTCTCTCGACCCATTGCCTCTAGTGCCGGTGAGTCGGGGATCTTCCCCCTTAACTCACTTTTACAATTTTTTCAAAACCGCTCAACCCACCAGGCCACATCATTCGTTCACAGAGTTCTGTGAATGAATAAACTACAAGTACTGACAGCCTTTGCGGCTGTTGGCTTGTAGTTCTTAATGAACTATCAGGGTGCTGTTGAGTGCTCTAGGCGGTACATTGCTTCTTCTTTGTCAGTGTGTGAGGTACGAGCAGACAGCTTACACTGACAGTCTGCAGGAGTCCTGCATTGCACCCGTGATCAGCTGCTTATGGGTGTAATGCTTTGTAGGCTTCTAGTAGTAAAAAAAATAAATAAACATTTTTAACTGCAAAAAAAGATGTGCATTTACAATTTTTTAACAAAGTTGAACTTATCCTTTAAGTTTGTTCCTGACTAACTTGTACAAACATTTGCCTCTGATGTTGGCATGAGATATCTTGTCTGAGGAAATTAATGGGGAATGACATCCAATAGCATACCTAGGCTGGAAACTAACCCTTACATAGGGGAACTATTCAAAAGTGAAACATGAGCGTTTGGCCATAACGTCAGCACTAGAGTCTGGACAGACAATTCTGAATGATCACAGACCGTTCTCCACTACAGTGAATGCATCAGGATAAAATAAAAAATGCAAGGATCACAAAACACTTTCTGGTTCTCCAAGACTTTAAATTTTAAGGCAGGTCAGGGAACCTGCAAGCAAATGCTGATGAAATGTCACATGTCCACTGTATCTTGGTAAAATGTGCCCCTTCCCACAATTCTGAGGGGGGGAGGATATGTGAGGCACTGCTTGGCACAACTGTAGATATTGTATCTGTCACCTAGGTTTCCCATCTACACTTTGTGAGGGGCTCCAGAGATTGTGACTGATGTGGAGAAAACAGACTTTTTATTCTGAATTTTATTAAGTCCCATTCTGGGTCCTTAGGCCCAGGAGGTTTGTGAATCTATGAGTGGGATAAAGCTTCTATCCCTGGGTCCACCTGACTTTCTATATGTGAGCTAACTGGTGCTTTGGGAATCTGCTGTAGTGTGAAAAGGCTGAGTGCTGACAGAAGACTAAAAAGATACAAGTGTTCCCTGTTTGCTTTGAGGAACTCATTAAGAACTGCCCTGCTAGTCAAAAATTCACTCTAATTTAGTGGTATGGACAAGCAGATGTTCATTTGTTTATGATATGGGCTTACTGAACAAATGTGCAGGACAAAGCTGCTTGGACTGTTCCCATGCACGGTATACAACTGCCATATATCTTAATTTTTTTGGGGGTGTTGAGGCAGAAGGAAATGACAGGTGCTGCAGGAAGGAAAGGTAGAAAAGAAAATGAAATAAAAGAAAAAGAAAGGAGAAATAAAACAAGAAATGAGGAAGAAGGAAAAGGAAGAAAAAGGGAGGAAATTATCTGTGGCATGAGGGTGCAGGCAACAGAGAACAATGAAAAGGAATAGGAAGGGAAGTAAAGGGAGATTAACGGACAGGAAAGTAAAAAGAAGGGAACAGATGGGGAATGCAAATAAAGAATGGAAATAAGTTATAAGAAGTGGTGGGAAAGGAAAAATTTAGAAAAATAACAAAAATTAATGTAACAAAAATTAGTTCTAAAGAATCAACGATAGCCTCCCAATGTATGAATAATGGTCAAAACCAGAAACATTTCTTGTTGCCTACCAGGGGAAGCCCATCCATTGAGGGCGCACGGGCGCCACCCCCCCATCCATGCCTCCACTCTCCCTATCCATGCGTCCGGCCCCTTTCAGGACGTCGGGCGCATGAATTCCTTTGGCAGGGGAGGGCGGAGGTGTGGGTTTTTTGAAGCACGGATTAGAGCCAGAGACTCTAATAGGCTTCAAAATAGGATGGGATCCGGGACCAGAGCATTGCCTCCGCAGCCCACCCAGGTGGCTTGCAATAGTGAATGAATATTCGCTGTTGCAATACTGATCCTCCTCCAGGCCAATCAGGAAGTGGGTCTGATACCCTTCACCCGATTGGCTGAAAGGACAGGCGATCCTATTGGACGCCTAGGAGGAGGGGAGGAGATGCACAGCGGAAGCGAGGAGGAGGAGAAGACACAGGAGCCATTGCCCGCCGCAGTCTGATGTCTGCCGATACCCCGATCCCCGCCGCTCCTTGATGTCCTCCGACGCCCCGATCCCCGCCACTGCCTGATGCCTAGATGGGGTTAGTGCTGGTGTACAGACCAGCAGACAGTGAGCGGGGGTTTAAAGGTGCCACCGGGGGGGATTGGTTGTTTGCCGTCCCCCAAACAAAAAAAACACCAGCTGCCACTGTTGCCTACAGCAAGCAAACTGATTCAAAATATAATTTTTTATGGCTTCTTTAAAAATAACTAAAGGATGTTAAGTGGCAGAAATATTATCTGTAGCACATCTTCATACATCATTGTGCATAACCACCTGCATGGCTTATGGTAAAACCCTATTAAAAGATCCCTAAATCTTGAACATATTGTTGTAAAGCCCATACTTCCCCCTGCTAGTTAACATCTTCATTTTCTTATTCATACCTGCCTGTACGGGAATTACCAACCGCAGCCAAGATTTCTGTGATTTATTATTTGTAATAATAACCTGTGACGATTCCTGGTCATGTTCCCTAACCTTAAAACACCTATTGAAAATGGGATTTTGGCAAAGACTTCAAAACTCAAAGAATTGCACATCACCTAGAGCAGCGACAGACAGCCGGTGTTGACAGATGACCTGCAACTCCCTGCTTGCTGTTTCTTTCAGGTGGATCTAAGAAAAGGCAAGGATAACTCAAGTTAAAGTATAAGTAAAGGCATTTTTTTAGATTAGCATAGAGTGGTGAGGGGTTAGAACCACTGTTTGTATTGTTATCTGTGTTCCTGTTGGGATGATTCACCCTCTTTAATTGTCCTGATCACCACTGGGTAAAAAAACTTCCAATGTCTATGCCTCCCCCCTTCTCCATAAACACCTGACTCCACTCTCAATCCAGCGCAGTGATGGCTGGCAGTCCAACCCTGCTCTCCTCCTGCACTCTATAGACTTTATTGAGAGTAAAAGGAGCCATTGGTTCGAAATCCTGTTTGAGGGAGCAGGGAGCGGAATCACACAGCCCAACTCGGGAGCGCACCTGCACAAGTTCTAGTAAAACAGGCGGGTTGCTATGGGGGTACTTAGAGAAGAGGAGGAGCCAGTGGGGAACCCCAAAAAAAGAGGCTTAGGGCTGCTCTGTGCAATACCACTGCACAGAGCAGGGAAGTATAACATGTTTGCTATTTTTATATAAAAAGAATGTAGCTTTGCAATCACTTTAAGCCCTCCGGAAAGCCATGGACAGTAGTCTGCAGTCCTTTTGCCTAGGTGCCTACTCAAAACAGTGAGTGAAACATATTATAGTAGTAAAATTATAATTGTAGTTAAATAGCTTGGCTTATTTCTTTCGCAATTTCTTACTTTTTTTTGTGTTATCCATCCCTTGCTCTTTGTATGTTTTTTTTTTTAACACTGATCTTTTATAATAGATTTTGCTGAGATAAATATCAAATGAGGCAAAGGTCATTTTAAAGGAAGCTGTAATGAGCACAGATGTGGAAGCACTGATTTGTAAAGGGGATGTAATTCTAGTGTGTGGTATGTCCCCAGACTATAGCTGGCCATACACAATCAGGTGAAACAATGAGGTGAAGCACTGAATGGCACAGGATCACAATGGGTTGGTGAAAATCTCTCCACCAATCACAAACAAGGAGAAGATCAAACCCTTCCTCACTCAACAGTTACATTTCTTTTTAAAATGTCACTCTAAAGGGGAAGTTCCACTTTATGTTTCCTCCCCTCCTCCTCTACCACTTTTGGCATGTGTGTTGCTATGACTATGGTGGTGATTTTTTATAGCTTAGATATGTGAAATGTTAGATTTTTAGTTACATGTTGTGTTTTTAAGATGTGCTCCCCCTATCTATAGCAAATGAACCCGTTGGACTGGTTTATGAGCTCAGCACAGGAAGTGAGGCTATAGGATATGATATAGAAGGAAATAAGGGGAAAGCCAATAGGACTCTGAACAGGCCATGTGCTCAGACAAAGATAGAGTTGTTCTGGAAGACAAAGAAGGAACACTTGTTCTGGAGACAAAGGAGGATAGAGTTCTTTGGAAACTTCGAAAGAAGCAGATGTTTTGTGCTGGACACTGAGCAAGGAGCCATGAGAAGATCCCATCCCCAGGAAGCCCAAGTTAAATAGCTGATTAGTATACTTATGAAGAGCATTTATATTCTACCTGCAGCTAAGTCACTTTTGGTCAGGCAACGCATTGACATCTTTGCAGCCACTGTGCTATATGCTGGGTGTTCAATGTGCCCCTGCACCTTTAAGGAGGGGTGGGGTCCCCTCCAGACCATCTGCCTTCACATGTGCTTCCACTGTGGAGTCTCTCACAAGTCAGAGATAGGACTACAGATCACAGGGTGCCTTGGCGGGGCCTGTAGCTTACGCATGCATTTGCAAATTTGTGCAACTAATCCCCTGTTTTTAAACGCATACTGTTAGACAGGTTAATTTGGTTAGTCGCAGCTGGCCGGCAAGTAGAGCTTGGTATTTGCATTGGATTTATCCCTGGCCCTTGTTTTTTCAGTTTGTTGCCCTCCAATGCTCCTTGCTGCAATGGCCAGTTATAGGTGTAGGCAGTGGTCATTGTTTGGTAAGCTAAGTCACTTTATATATTCTTTGATATTGTAGGAGTCACAGCTGGCTTTCCACAGAAAACACGGGACCCGAAGACTGGTGAAGAACTGTCCCAGGTGAGGGCGGCGCTGGGTCCCTGGACAGGAAAGTGTCCTTTAATTAAAAGTCAGCAGCTACAGTATTTGTTGCTGACTTTTAATTCTTTTCTCTCTAGGGTAAATATCCTCTTTGAGGCAGGGTTATATACTGCAGCTCACAGCAGGGGGTCCGATGCCTCCCTGTTCACCAATTCAGGTGCGAATCAGTCAGAATATTTGCATGAATTTGCACCTGAATCGGAACCAAAGACACACAGAACGCTTTTTAAATGCGGACCGCTGCGGCCCAGGAATTGTGTGAACCGGCCACGCTCTCCTATCATGCAAATTGGACGTGGAGAAACTCGCATCCAATTTGCATGTGTGAACCCGACTTTAATGGAGTTCTATAATGTTTCCATAATTTAAAGTGGTTTAGAAATGTGCAAAATGTACAAATGTGCAACTGCAGTGAATCGTGGAACTCAACCCAATTTCAGATACGTTAAAATGAATCTTGATTGATTCCTATGGGTTTCAGCTCTTTGTACACTGTCATTACACTTCTTTAAAATAAGGATATTTCGAAGTATATAACGATACTCAGATCGGAGTGACGCAACTTTCCAGGAAAGACCACCCAGATCGACAGTAATTTTGTGACAATCAAATTATCCCAAAGGCTTCCAGCCAAAACTCTGCCTTTCCCAAACTCAGCAGTAGCTGGAGGGTGAGAGATGGCCTTTCCCTAGTGTTAAGTGTCTTTATAATATTGTTATTCCATATGTTGAAATCCAGAGACTCACACAAAGCTCCACATATTATAGAACCTTACGTTTTTGGCAGCAAGAAAGCAAGGCCTCGCCCAACGTAAATATTAAGTCTATGTAGTCTACAACTCTACAGCTTTTAACAAGGCAATAAAATGGTATTTTTAAAACATTTCTGGGCTGGCTCAATTTAAGAGAAGGATTGGGGCTTGTGGAAACTTGTTCTCTTTTAGTCCCTCTTCTGTATTCTCACATAAATGTGTGTATACTGTATATATACAGTATCTCACAAAAGTGAGTACACCCCTCACATTTTTGTAAATATTTTATTCTATCTTTTCATGTGACAACACTGAAGAAATGACACTTTGCTACAATGTAAAGTAGTGAGTGTACAGCTTGTATAACAGTGTAAATTTGCTATCCCCTCAAAATAACTCAACACACAGCCATTATTGTCTAAACTGCTGGCAACAAAGGTGAGTACACCCCTCAGTGAAAATGTCCAAATTGGGCCCAATGAAAGTGGGAGCAGGCATCAGGTACTAATTCAAAACTGTGTCCAAGCCCTAGCATGGGCGAAACATGTCAGGGAGTGTGGCCCCAGCTGAGGCCATACACAGCCATAGCCACATCTGAAGGACTGGGTTCCTTTGAGCGGAGTCTTATCCCATATATGCCCGCACTTCTGATTCTAATATTTTTAAACTGTTTTATGATTTTGATTTTTATAATAAGTTTTTTGATTGTAAAAATTATGCTGTATTCCTTGGGGTGCCAACAAAGTACTTAAAGTGGTTCTAAAGGCTCAAGGTTTTCTACCTTAAAGGATAAGTTCATGTTTACGAAAAAAATTATAAATGCGCATTTTTTTAGCAGGTAAAAAAATATGCATTTATTTATTTTTTTTTTGTTAGGACCCTTTAAAGCATTGCATCCACAATCTGCTGATGTCACGGTCCTGCAGACTGTCTGTGTAGCTGTCTGCCCATACCTCCTATATACTGAATGACAGAACGCTCAATGAACTGGCTAGAGCGCTCAATAGCGCCCTGGTAGTCAATTGAGAACTACAAGCTGACCCCCCAACGCTGTCGTTCATTGATTCACAGGTGTCTGTGAATCAATGAAACGGCCATGTGGGTGGCCGCGCTGTCTTTGAATTGTGACAGCAAGTGCAGGGAGAAGATCCCCAGCTCGCTGCCACAAGGGCGGGGGGGTGGGGTGGGGGTCTGATGCTGGGCTAAATATGGGTGTAACATCTTCAGAAAGGTGAACTTATCCTTTTATGCATTCTCTGCATTAAAGAGGAAGTAAACTTCCCCTGATTATTTGTACCTATAGGTAAGCCTAAGCCTATAATAAGGCTTACCTATAGGTACTGTAAATATCTCCTAACCGTGCACCTTTTAGTAGATATTTACTGTATACGCCGCCAATGACGTCATCAGCGCATACTCTCTGAAGGAATGGCCGTCCGAACCATTTCTTCAGAGCCCTGTACCGTGACCGGCAGCTCCCGGCCGTAGTCCCCGGACCTGGATGGAAGACAGACGAAGATGGATGCAGACTCCATCGGTGACAAGGAGGGATTTTTTTGCAGGTAATTTTCACATAATGTGCTAATATGTGATGCATACTAGCACATTATGCCTTTACTTTGCAGGTCAGCAAAATGTAAAAAAAAAAAGAGGCAGAGTTTACTTCCTCTTTAATATAAAAAAAAGCTATAGGATCTGTCCTAGCCCTTCCTTATACTCACCTGAGTCTGATCTCGGTCCGGCGCTGCACCGGACAGAAGCAGCTCTCTCCGCTCTCTCCCTGCTCATAGGGCATTGGCTCCTGCTGCTGTCAATTAAATATTATGAGGAGTGGGGGGGTGGGTCAAGCCGTGCTGTCTATGTCTATTGATGCAGGCAGCATGTCTTGGGGTCAAGCCCACACAAGTGCCCCTATAGGAAGCGGGGGACCCCAGAAGAGGAGGATCAAGGCTGTTCTGTGCAAAAGGATTGCATAGAGTAGGTAAGTATAAGGTGTTTATTATTTTAAAAATAGATAGATAGATAGATAGATAGATAGATAGATAGATAGATAGATAGATAGATAGATAGGTTGTTCTCGTTTTCTTTTAACATGTTTGTTTTGACAGTGTTAACATAACTAACCCCAATCTGAGGAACAAATATCATCTAATATGTATTTTATATATAAATGTACAAAAGAACAAAGCCCACCAAATATGAGCCTATGTAAACGTCTATTATTTGCAGACTGAGAAGTATTAGGATATGCTTTGTTCATCATGAGGACCCCCAAGGCTTGTGTTATTTGGCACTTGTTCCATCTCAATCTTATACAGCTCTGAATAATATGAGATATCCTTTATCCTGCTGATAAGCCCTGTGGCACCCAGCGTTTGGCGTGGAAATACCTTCCTTCGGCAATGACCTGTCAGTTCTCTATATTGAACATTGATGCAGCAAGTTGAATTAAAACCGTGATTATTTTATGTATGCTAAAAATAAATACACTCTACAAAAGATAATATAGAAGGCAAATACCCAAGCATGGCTGCCAATATTTTGCAGGAGATGGTCCATTTCATTCATCTTCCTGTCCTCCATTCATAGAGTACGTTCATTGCTGGAAGCCATAGTACAGCTTCTATGAATGGAAGGGTGGGCATAGTCTGCATTCTATGAGGGGTCCAGCAGCTGTTTTAACTCCTCTTACCAACCTCTAAGTCTTTATGGAGGCTATCAACAAGAAACAGTATAAACTTCAGGGGACCCGGGAGATCGACACAACTGAAAGTGTTGGTTTCCATGCGTATTTCACAAACATAATTTCTCAGCATCGAGGTTGTATTCGGTGGCTCAGACAATAGAAGAAGCAAGTATACGCTCTTCTTTTGACAGCTAGAGCTTTCTTTGGAATGTTTATTATAGCGATGGAGCACTTTAAAGAAAAACATGCACATTATTCAATAGGGTGACCTCTGACTTATATCTGTGGGCATCCCAAGGGAACTTTTTTCTGGTACAATTTTTTATTGAAATATTTGAGAAACAAAAATAGCTGTAATAATCCCACGCAAGGGATATGAGCAGTGAGCATAGCATGATGCATATAAGAAAACACATTTAGAATATGTTTTGTAGAATGAACCGTCGAACAACAATAACCCGGTCAAGGCCGGGGGGTCAACACAGGGCTGGGGTGTGGAGCAAAACTTTTATCTTCTTAGATATGACAAATCTGATATTTTAAAACCAAAAATTGGGCATTTCTCAAAATGGCAAACTCCAAAAGGCCAGTCCAGGCAAAACTGATATTTTATTTACAGATGGGGCAAATTGCATATTTGGCTTTTTTTTATAGACCCAAACCCAAGCGAGCAGGGCATTTTAGAGAAATAAAAACAACTGTGACTAATTCCGTCAGATTCCAGCAAACAGCTGGTCTGCATTGCTCCACAATGAATTCTGTAGCCATGCCTCAGACCTTGACTGGGTGTTAGAGCCGGTTCACACTACAGCGATCCGAATTCAGGCACGACTTCATAAACGACTGCATAGACTTCAGCGCGACTTTGGGCGACTTCAGCGCGACTTTGGGTGACTTACAATGGGACCTGAAGCGACCTCCATGCCAGGTGACTTTGCCTGAGCCAATCAGAGGAGGGAGGGAGGGGGTTGCCTGGGTTTTTCACTGAGTAAACTCTTTTCTTTTTGCTGTAAAGTTGCTTCAATATAGATGGGGATCCGACTTGGAGGCGACTTCCATTGAATTCTGTGGGCACAAGTCGGATAGAAGTCGCCTTGAAGTAGTACAGGAACCTTTTTTGAAGTCGGAGCGACTTTAGTACTGTACATTAAGACTGCTCCCATTCACTTCAATGGGATTTCTTCTGTCAAGCGACTTGGGGCAACTTGGGGGCGACTTGGAGCGACACAAGTCGCCTCCCAAGTCACTGTAGTGTGAACCGGCTCTTAGCACAATCCTCATCAATTCTGCAATTGACCACACACTATCAGGGCATTGTGCTTTGTAAATGAGCAATGATCACAGAACAACTTGTTGCAGGAATCAAAGGGAATCAGTTTAGAGCTAATGATTACTGGTGATAATTAATAATTGCAAATACTTATTAATTGCTCTGGCTTCATGCCGTGCAGCAAGCTTACAACTGAAAATCACCCCAAAAGTAGTTTGGACCTTGTATCTGAGATGTTCCTGTTAGAAGAGTTTCAGTATGGGAAAATATGGGAGCTGCCCAGAGGCGTAACTAGAACCTTCAGGGCCCCGGTGCAAGAAATTATGAAGGGCCCCCTGATCCCTGGCCAGGGCCCTTCCCTCTTCCCACTGATCCTGGCGCCCTTTACTCCCATTGTGGGTCCCTTTATTACGGTACTGCAGTGGGGCCCTTTCACAAGTTCTGCAGCAGACCCCAGGGTGACCAGGGAAGCACACAGGGGCCCTGGGAACAGCAGAAGACAAGTAAACTGGATAGAGGAAAATGGAGGAGATTGGGTCCTCTAAATGCCACCCCCGCCATCCCTCCTATTCAGGTGTACAAGGGAGGCACATGGGCCCCCTGGACCATGGGGCCCGGTTGCAATTGCAACCCCTGCAACCCCTATCGTTACGCCCCTGGAGCTGCCACTGTTGACCTCTCTAGAAAAGTCGAGTTGTTTGGCCGTAATATTGATTTAGCAGCTTTAGTGTTTTCCAAGTCACTGGCAACAAATATGGAGAAGAGGAGCTCTGTCTTCATTCTGACATCAGTTGCTGGTTTCTTTTTCTGGGTCAGTTGCTAATATTACAATTCTTACTCCAGCACTTGCATAATTACAACAATCAATGCTGCTGGCTTCTTTTCTCTAAGCGCTGCTTCCCTGAACTTCTAGTCTTCACAGGGAAGAGCTAGGATAGCGCAGTCTGGAGCCAGTCTGTTATTTTGGAGAAGGGAGAGGGAGGAGGAGCAGCAGGGGGAGTGCCTTGCCACCATAGGCTACAGGGTTGTGTGTTTCTATTAATGCACACAGTGTAGAGAGACAGAACTCTAGTCCCTGCATACAAGGGTGGCTCTATAGGATGCTGCAACAGAAAATAGCCACTCTGCACAGGAAAACAGGGACAGTGGTCATGGTAGCAGCTTAAACTGGAACAGATAAAGAAACTGCATACTCAGTAAATGATTAAATCAGATACTGAAAGTGCATAAAAAAGGGAGGGTTCAATATCACTTTGAAGACAGCCAGGCATTTAGCATTTTTATAAGTAAGCAACAATGGAAGTCCAATTTCTTTTGGGGTTCAGTCTTTTGAGTGAGACTCTCAAAATAGTGATTCATATATCAGTTTTTGGTGGACTGGCCCTATAAAACAGTTCTTGTTTGCTGACAAAGCCACTTATGATTAAGGAGACTTGTTACACTCTGTAGCACTAGAACATGGAGCGCCATTCAAGACGTTATGTCATAAGAGGTCTGAAGACAAACAGGCTTATTCAATGAGGCAAAGGGGTTGATTTACTAAAGGCAAATGGACTGTGCACTTTGCAAAGTGTAGTTGCCCTCTGCAAGTGCAGTTACTCCAGAGTTTATTAAATATGGTAAGGCTTTACTTTGCAAAGATTACCCAATCACATGCAAGTAATATAAAAAAAAAATTTTGCTTGCACATGATTGGATGATGGAAGTCAGCAGAGCTTCTGCTCATTTACTAAGCTCTGGAGTAACTTCTTTTGTAGAGTGCAACTGCACTTTGCAAAGTGCACAGTCTTTTCCCTTTAGTAAATCAACCCCAAAGTCTTTTTACTTTGTGGGGTCAATGTGAAGTTCCTCATCAGCCAATCAGAACTTGTTTTCATTGCACAACTGCAGGAAACTAAAATCTGATTGGCTGCTATGTTTCTCACTGCTCAATAGTAGTAACCATCTGCAGCTTTGTCTGTTAGGGATAAATACATAAGAATGTATATAATGTCAAATTTAAAAAAATCAAAAAGGCAGAGAAAATTGACACAACTATAATGGTGTTACATATAAATCTGTAATTTTGCACAAAATATAATTTTTATGTTTAGTTATCCAAGAAATGAATAGCAACGCGTACAAAATACAGTGAACCAATCATACAGGGGCTTAATTCCGACTGGTTGTTGCATTAGGGATGAAGCCCAACTGAATTTTCAGTTTATATCAACTTACATTCCAGATGCATTTAATCAAAAGTCACAGTTAAATTTGTTTGGAAAGCAGCCACAGCCTGAGTAAAAAAGCGTGTCCCCTGCCAGCAGCTGCAGCTGCAGAATGGGACTTTTATTCTCTGTATGGAAGCAGTAGTCTCTCCATAGAGGGTGGACATGCACCCTGCTGAATCAGAGCTAGAGGTCTCCAGTCAGCAGAGCTAGTGTATAGGGCTGACACAGCAGGAGGGATGGGCCTCTGTCGGACTTCTGCAGAGAGACCACTACTTCCAGATAGCGAACAAGGGTTTTTCTCTATAGAATATTGGCAGAGGACAGGCTGTGATTTTTTTTCTGTTTTTTTTTTAATAAGAACACAAACTGTAAGACCTTACTTATCTTTTATTTTAATGCATCTGGAATGTATATAGCTGATACACACAAAAAGTTCACTTGAGCTTTGAAAGCTCCTCCATATACTCTAATGTACAGCTAGATGGTTTTGATCCTTTGTAATTCCATTTGAAGACCAAGCCTTTTCTGCTACTTTTTGTTTACAAGTTTAGATCAGTATTTTTTGCTAGAAAAATACTTATAACCCCCCAAACTTTAAATGAAAATATATCCAGGCACTGCAAAAAATCTAGAAATTTGCAGAGCATAGAAATCAGCACTTCTAGAAACTACCATACAATGGTCAAAACAAAAAATAAAAAAAATATACAGAACATAACACAGGAATAAACCTGATATAAAATCAAAGTGCAGAAGCTACTATTAATAAAATCAAAATGTCCAAGTACTAATCATGTGCATAGCAGGGCTTACAAATAAGTCCATATGAAAGTGCATCAATGGATTGAATGATATTAGCCTTGTAGTCCACCGTCACCACACCTCGTGAGAAGACATGGGGGATGCCCCCCTATATTTTGCGATATATGGTTGCTGGGCGCATTTGTGGCCACCTGTTGGTGAGTCTTTTCATAAAGGGGGGCATCCCCCATGTCTTCTCACGAGGTGTGGTGACGGTGGACTACAAGAACCCCCAAACATTATATATTTTTTAGCAGAGACCCTAGGGAATAAAATAGCAATCATTGCAATTTTTTATGTCACACAATATTTGCACAGTGGTTTTTCAAACGCAATTTTTGGGGAAAAAAATCATATTTAATGAATTAAAAAAAAAACAAAACACAATATATACCCCAATTTTTTATATAGTATAAAAGATTATGTTACGCTGAGTAAATAGATACCGAACATGTCATGCTTTAAAGTTGCGCACGCTCGTGGAATGGCGACAACCTATGGTACTTAAAAATCTCCATTTTTGAAACATCCCTTGTAATATAAATAAGGATGACAGGACATCTTTATGGAGAGATCTGGGGTAAAAAAAACCACCCCAAATTTCTCCTTTACCTTCAAAAGCAAAAGATCAAAAAACTTTTTTTTGATCTTTTGCTTTAAAAAAAAAAAAAAGTTTACTTCCGCTCTGGAAGTGACGTTGCTCTGGTTCTCCAAGGCCATAGAGGCAATGAGAAATGATCTGGCCAAAAATAAAACCCTGAGCATCTCCCTAATTAGAGGAAGAGTTGGACAGAACACTCTCAAGAGCAGGGTGCTGGGGAAATGGGTGGTTTGTTTCCAATGTGGATGTGGCTGGTCACATCTGGGAAGGGTTTGGGTGGATCGGGCTTGGCTTGAGAACTCTCTAACTTTGCATTTTCCATTCCAGTCCTCGTTAGCACCATACAGTGATAAATGAACCCCAGTGTTTCACATGAATTTCTCAAAATACATATACATACGGTTACAAATTTTTACCGTGCCTGAAATAAAAACTGTAATGAAGAGCAGGAAGCACAATCACAATCAACAATAAATAAGCCTGTTCATAAAAACAAAACAAATAAATGATATAAAGGCGGGTCAAGTCCTATATTGACAATATCATTTTTTATTACAGCAAATGCAATCGCAATCATCTTAGAGGCCAACTCCACACAATTTTGATCTTTTTGGTTTTTTGCACTGGTGGGTCCAATACTATATCTTTCAAAAATTCCATTGGTGAAATGTAACTTTGGAAGTTGTGTGCCTTGGAAGAATGGATGTTACTTTTTTGCTGCCATATGTTTATTCTTCTCTCTATTATGGAGACTCTGGGCCATATAAATAATTGTTGGTGCACCAAATATTTGGCAAACAGAAACCTGCTTTTTTTTGGGATGTGCCAAATAATAGTTTCATTTGAAGGGTTTGAAATGAAAAATATCACTGGTTTGGCAAATGTAACAGAAATCCTAAGTTTAACTTTTCACGCAAACATTCTCACAATTTGTGCCAAATAAAAAATGATACCGAAATGAGTGTACCTCCCCACTAAATGTAGTGTTATGGCTGAGCTGTGATCTATCTTTTAGGTCCCATCAGAATCCCTCTAAACCTGTTGTTGATTACTCCTGCCTGCTGTTAGAGGAACGTTCCAACAAAAGAGTGGGAGGATCAATCAATGGAGTTATGAATGCTTATTGGCCAATAGCCAATTCCTAGGAGCCTGACCTAAAAGATAAATATGTGGGGAAAAGATAAATATTTGGTAGGAGCTGGTCAAAGTCTCTCTCCTCTAATGATTCCGCCTAGGAGGAGGCATGTGTGTACCAGAGAAGTTAAAGTACAGCTAAAAGGCAACAGTTTTTTTTAGTTTTGGATGGAATGGAGAGGAATTAGAACACCTGTCAGTTTTTATTGCTTTCTGTGCCCCTGTTAGGGACATTTCCCTCTCTATTTGTCCTGTTTACCATTATCATTGAAAGTGAAAGTAAAAGAAAATCCCAAATTTTGGGTTGTCCCCAGAAAAGTAATATAGGAGAAAATTTCAAATTGGGACACTAGCTCTGGTGACCAGTAGGTCCCCAAGGGATTCCCTCTCACTTCCTATTTTGGCTATGGGACAGGAAGTGAAATCTTCCCAATGGAACACAGTTTGCAGAAAATGAACTTACAGGGGTTATAAGCGTCCCGTACTATATCCAAAGTTTTTAAAAAAGTGACCTATAGTTCTACTTTAAAGTGGTTGCCAACTCGTGACAACCACTTTAACCTACAGGTAAGCCTATGATAAGGTTTACCTGTAGGTGCCCTGCATATCTCCTAAACCTGTACGGTTCAGGAGATATGCAGTGTATTAACTGTGCTGACGTCATTTCGGCACATGCGCAGTGAAGAAATGGCCTCCGTGCCGTTTCTCCACTGTGATCGTGCCGTGACTGGCGGCTCCCGCGCGGGAGTGACATCACGCAACTCCGGCCAGTCACAGAGCCAGAGTCGCGGCCCCGGAAGGAAGAGGGGCAGAAGATGGAATGCCGCCAGCACAGGGGACAGCACTGGATGTCGCAGGCTTCGTTTGCAGGTAAGTGGCACACAATGGGCTACTCTGCAATGCACAGTAGCCCTTTATGCTTCTAGTTTACAGTAGAATATAGAGGAAGTAAACCCAATCTGGGTTTACTTCCTCTTTAATGCTGGGCTTCAGCTGGTCCATGTGCTGGGGACCTGAGAAAACATGGCTGTTGAAGCGGAGCTGGGAAGGGAAACGTCCACTAAAGAGTATTGCAGGGGAGCTAGGTAGAAGCTGCCCCTGAGCATGTAGGACCTTTCTAATGTAGTGCCAGGTTTTTACGTACTTGTCGAGGGTCAGATGCCATGAAGTGCTACTAAAAGACTGTGACTGCTCTCATAGAGTTACAGATTACTTGGCTGCCTACCTCTCCATCAGTATATTTTTGAAGCTGCTACCAGAGGGCATACAACTACTACTGGAATTTTTCAGGAAGCTGTTCTCAGAGGTTTGCACATGTCTTGGGAATCCTACACCCTAAACCCTCCACTATGCATTATGGCTGACATGTGCAATAAACCTTTAAAATACATCCAGACTGGAGCCTGTGTTTGTTGGTGTGCTGCTACTGGGACTGGAAACATGGCAGGCAGCCTTTGAAGAAGTATTGGGGACCCAGTAAATTTCCAGAAGCTCTTTCAGGGGACATCTCTACCTGTGTTTGTCAATATTTGGAGCAGTGAAGGTTTGCAGTAGGGTGCCAAGAGAATGATAGCACAAGACAGTTACCCATTGTGCTATGCGCCAAATAAACTAAATGCACTGCAACAAAATTGTTTGTTTGACATGTGATGCACCAAAATACGCTGTCGTGAGTGACAATTTGCATTCCTCAACAACCGTCAATCTTAGGTTATCTGGCCCTTGATCAACAAAATGTGACACCATCCCTTGGCTTTGTGCTGCCTGCAGCAGTTTTGCAGGAATGAGAATTCTGGTGGATTATCTCACTTTTAAGTGATTAGCATGTCATTCACCTTGCCAACAACCACTGAGCTATCAGTTTTGGGTGAAGTTGGCCTTTAAATCCACAGCCTGCTTGATAAAAACGAACAAAAAGAAAAAAGTTTATAACATTCTAAAAATTTGAAAAACTTTCAACACAGCCATTTTCTTCTACAAAGGATTGTAAAAAAAATAGGCCTTATAACTGCAAATGCTAAAGGTGAATGTAAGATATGAAGAGTCATAGTACTTCATAAACAAATGCTCACACATCTCAATCTGTTACTCGAATAGATTCCATCTGCACACCAGATAAAGCTGAAAGAGAAACTGGATTTATTTTCCAAGGATCTTTACCTTGACTCTCCCCCAGACTGGAGAAGAAAACCGTGACCGCTAATAGTGACAGAATGATCATGGTGTGTAGGTTATGTTGTCCCTTCATTTTGCCCAATGGTTTTCAGTCAGCTTTTCTGCAATTATAAAAATGGTTGCTTGCATTAGAAAAATGTATTTAGTTATAAAAGCGACAATATGAATGACTTTTATTATTATTAATGTGTACGCAAAGCCCAAAAATTAGGTTCTCATATTTCCTCTCTTTTGGTCTGTTAAATATAGATTTGAAAGAGTTTTATTATATCTGTTCAGTAAGTACAAAAAATAATCTTGTCAGAAATTCAGAGGTGTCCTGTCAGGCTTTCCTCCTGTACCCTCCTGCCTGGGCCCCATTGATCTACAGGGGACCGTCTGCAGTGAGTATTCACTCACCATCATCACACCACTCACCTACCTCTACTTGCCTCGTGATTGGTAGAGAGTTTTTTCATGATGTCACTGGCAACTTTAGGGTCCTTTCACACGGGTTTTTCATCCGTTTGTTTTTCATCCGTACGTTGACAGGTGAAAAATGGGTAAATGGATGTAAAGGGATGATGATCCATTTACATCCCTGTCTGTTCAGGAAGCAGATCGAAACGGATGTAAACAGACAAACGGTCCATTTTTGCATTGGTTGTTAGGAGCCAGCACCCGCCAGTGTCCTAACATTCAGTGACTCATTCCTGCTGTCTGCAAAAGGGATGAGTGATTGGTTGTTGAGCCAGAACCCGTAGGCGTCCCAACAATGGTGAGCCATCCCTGCTGTCTGCAAAAGGGATGAGTGATTGGTTGTTGAGCCAGAACCCGTAGGCGTCCCAAAAATGGTCCCTGCTGTCAGCAGAGAATTCCCTGCTGATAACAGAATGTAAATAAAAGAGCTGAAAAAAATGTCATGAAGTCCCCCCAATCCATACCAGGACTTTTGGGTCTTTTAGGGTCCTTCCACACAGGTGTTCCATCTGGCCGTTTGTCACCCATCCATTGACAGATGAAAAATGGGCAAACAGTTGTAAATGGATGATGATCCATTTACATCCATATCTGTTCAGGACCCTTAAGATCTGGTATGGATTTTGTGGGGAACCTCACGTCAAATTTAAAAAAAAAAAATAGGTGTGGGGTCCCCCCAAAATCCATACAAGACCCTTATCCCAGCATGCAGCCTGGTAGGCCAGGAAAGGGGGAGGATGAGCATGTGCCCCCCCCCTCAAACATGCCACATGCCCTCTACATGGGGCAAGCACCTTGTCCCCATGTTGATTAGGACAAGGGCCTCTTCCCCACAACCCTGGCCTGGTGGTTGTGGGGGTGAGAGGATGACTGTTTAGAATCTGGAAGCCCCAGATCCTGGCCTCCCCAATTGAATGAGTATGGGGTATATAAGGGAGTGGAGTCACCCGGTGATGTCACCTGGTGACGTCACCTGGTCACCCCGCCCCCTTGTTTACTTTAGTGTTGGGAAAAGTGGAGCTGTCATTCAGCCTCGATGTGAAAGTAAACAAAGGATTGGGGTCACCAGGTGATGTCACTAAGTGACTCCGCCTATTGTGATGTCATTGGCTACATGCAACACCATAAGGGGGCTGGACCACCAGGTGATGCCCCCAGATGGCCCTGCCACTTTGTTTACATTAGCAGCAGGGAGAACCAGAAATGTCATTGTCGATGGATCTACATTGGGGGACATTTTTCTTTAACCACTTGCCCACTGGTCACTTAAAGTGGTTGTATCCCCTAAAATGTAATTTTTACCTACAGGTAAGCCTATAATAAGGCTTACCTGTAGGTAAAATGAATATCTTCTAAACCTGTACGGTTTAGGAGATATTGCTACTGCAAGCAGCCGCTGACGTCAGCGGTGCATGTGCAGTGGTGTCCCGGCGAAGGCCCGGTCCATAGCGCCAGACCTTGCCGGAAACCTTGCCGGAAAAACAGGCTCCCGCGAACATGCGTGGGAGTGACGTCTTGCAGCTCCGGCCACTCTCAGCACCGGAGCTGAGTACCCGGATATGCCTTTGTCTTGCAGGTTTTGTTTTTTGTTTTTTTTTGGGTACCTGGGGATACAGCCGCTTTAAACCCCCTTCCTAACCAGACCAATTTTCAACTTTCAGCACTCTCACATTTTGAATGACAATTACTCAGTCATGCTGCACTGTACCCATATGAAATGTTTGTCCTTTTTACACAAATAGACCTTTATTTTGGTGGTATTTAATCACCACTGGGGTTGTATTTTTTGTGCTATAAATGAAAAAAGACCGAAAATTTTGTAAAAAAATTATTTAAACATTTTGCAAATTAGTATTTTTTTCTTCATAAATTTTGGCCAAAATTTATACTGCTACAAATCTTGGGTAAAAATAACCCAAATAAGTGGATATTATTTGGTATTTGTGAAAGTTATAGAGTTTACAAGCTATGGTGCCAATCACTGAAAATTGATCACACCTGATGTACTGACATTTGATCTCATTTCTTGAGACCCTAACAAGCCAGGGAAGTACAAATACTCCCCAAATTACCCATTTTTAGAAAGTAGACAGCCCAAGCTATTTAGTAAGAGGCATGGTGAGTTTTTTGAAGTTGTAATTTTTTTACCACAATTCTTTGCGAAATTAAGATTTTTCTTTTCATAAAATTGTCATAATAATAGGTTATTTTCACATACACAGCATATGCATTATTGAAACTACACCCCAAACACATTCTACTACTCCTCCTGAATATGGCAATACCACATGTATGAGACGTTTACACAGCCTGGCTGCATACAGAGGACCAACATGCAGGGATCACCATCAGGCGTTTTAGGAGCATAAATTACACGTATAATTTCTTGACTACCTCTTACATTTTGAAGGCCCTGGAGCACCAGGACAAAGGAAACACCCAAAAAATTGCCCCATTTTTGAAAGTAAACACCACAATGTATAGTGTATGAAGCATTATGAATCTTTGGAACATGTCATTTTTTTCCACAAGTTTTTGGAAAATGTGGAAAGAAAATGAAAACGTATTTTTTCTTACACAAAGTTGTCAACTTATAAGATATTTCTAACATGTGCATGGCAAAAATGCCCCCCCCCCCCAAAATACATTTTGCTACACGTCCTGTGTATGGCGATACCACATGTGTGGGACTTTTCCACAGCCTGGCCATATACAAAGGCCCAAAATGCAGGAAACACCATCAGGCGTTCTAGGGACATACATTTCAAATATCATTTGACTACCTATTACAGTTTTGTGAGGCACTGTAGTGGCATGGATGTGGATGGAAGAGCCAGGGATGGAGCATGGATGTGGATGCATGAGCCAGGGATAGAACATCGATGTGCACAGATGAGCCAGGGATAAAGCATGGATGTGGATGGATGAGCCAGGGATGGAGCATGGATGTGGATGGATCTCCAGGGATGGAGCATGGATGAGCATGGATGTGGATGGGTGAGCCAGGAATGGAGCATGGATGAGCCAGGGATGGATGGATGAGCCAGAGATGGATGAGCCAGGAATGGAGCATGCATAAGCCAGGGATGCATAGATGAGCCAGGGATGGAGCATGGATGAGCCAGTGATGGATGAGCCAGGCATGGATAGATGAGCCAGGGATGGAGTATGGATGAGCCAGGAATGGATGAGCCATGGATGGATGAGCCAGGGATGGGTGAGCCAGGGATGGATGAGCCAGGGATGGATGAACCAGGTATGGATGAACCGGGGATGGATGAGCCAGGTATGGGTGAACCAGGGATGGATGAGCCAGGGATGGATGAGCCAGGGCTGGGTGAGCCAGGGATGGGTGAGCCAGGGATGGGTGTGCCAGGGATGGATGAGTCAGGGATGGATGAGCCAGGGATGGGTGAGCCAGGGATGGATGGATGAGCCAGGGGTTGGCAAAGATTAGCACTGTGGACACTTCAGATCCAGCCCACAGCACTGCTGCACTGGCACCCTACTCTCCTCACACACTGTGCGATCGGAGTGAGGAGAGGGCAGGAGCGAACGGACATGCTCTGGTTTGTTTACAAGTGCATTGGACGGAGTGATCACGTGGTAAAGGGCCGCTGTCATTGGCCCTTTACCACAATCCGTGACACGCCAGGTCTCCTGGGTGTGCTCCCCAGGGAACATAGTACACCCTCCCAGATTTATCCGACCATGCTGTAGCTGTCATTCGGCTATGGCCCAGTCGGCAAGTGGTTAATAAAGGACATGACAACAATTGTGTTGTGTGTTTATTCACACTGGTCTTTTTTTTTTTTTTTTAATGAGTAGGTACTATCTAATTGTGTTATATATGTCAAAAACACAGGTATTGGCGCCCCACCAAATATGACTAGTAAAAATTAAAATATTCAATATTACATAAAGATATGTAGAAAATATATAAAATAAAGGTTGTGCAGCCCGCCTAACTTTAGACAACATATATGTCCAAGTTCTACCAATATGAGAAACCTAGAGGTGTATACAGCGCTCACCTAGAAACATATGTACATATACCAAATAATATTGCAATGACCATGAACAATATGCTGAGTAAAATAAAATAGAAACCCAACCACTTGCAGTAGTTGGACCCAGTGCAAAACGATTCACCTTCAAATAATATCACCCAGTGCAAGCTGCTCACTTTATATTAATTCTGAACAAACATATTGAATTTTCAACAGAAACAATTGATTTGTAACATGTTCTTCAAAGCAAAAAAAGTTTGGCAAATATAAAGGTGGTTAAGCGTCCATTAGTGTTTACATGTGTTTTGCACTGGGTCAAACTACTGCAAGGGTTCCTATTTTATTTTACTCACCATATTGTTCATGGTCATTGGAATATTATTTGGTATATGTACATATGTTTCTAGGTGAGCGCCGTATACACCTCTAGGTTTATCATAGGGGTACTATGTACCCTATACTCATTCACTTGGGGGTGGGCTGGATGTGGGGCCCTCCTTGTTAAAGGGGGCTTCCAGATTCCGATAAGTCACCCCCACAAATCACCAGGCCAGGGTTGTGGGGACGAGCACCCTTCTATGTTGAGGACATGTGGCCTGGTATATTCTTCAGCCTTCAGACTTTTAGACGAATGAGGTCCTATATGACGAACAACAAGGAGAATCAAACAATCAGGTATGCTGGTCAGAACTGGACTTCAGATACAAAAATTTTCATGTAGATATATTCCTCAATAGCCAGAAAGGGTATAAATCTACTTTGTGTGCATCAAATGCCATTTGAAACCCAGATATTACCTTGTAAAATTAGCAATGACATCATCACTGTGGTGTACATAGCCTGTGCAGAGAGCAGAGCTGTGGGAGGGACCCAGCAGACTCCACTCACTGCAGGCTGCCTGTAGAAAACTACAGTAGGGGGCGGAACCAAGACCAGTCACCCTGAACAAGGAGAGAGAGCAGCAGTGACCAGTCTTTATTACAGGAAGCTTCTGCACAGGTTTCGCACTGCACTGATCTGGAAGAAATACACATGGCACATCACACGATTTAAGAATATACATGCCTCTTGTATTTAGACACTATTTAGACACTATTTGCTCATTACATTGCTGTTATGCCAGCATGTGAAAGAGCTGAGTTATAAGATCAGAAGATTAGATCACAGCCACGAAGAGTACAATTTAATTTGGCAAAACCTGCAATGAAATACAGAAATACGCGTTGTGATCCTGACACCTCAGGCAAACAGTAACAAGCCAAAACACCTTCCTGCCACGTGTTAAAGCTTAATATCAGGCATAGGAGTGAGATATACTGCATATGGATTGCATAACCAGTGACAGACACACATTCACTTGCTTTATTTTTTTTATTCATTTACATGTTCTTCTTGGTCGAGCTATAAAATGTTGGATAAGTAAACCTGAGCTAATTGACATACATAAACGAATACATACTGTACCTATCCAAACAAGTGAGATATTAGAGAACATTTACCATGGAAGGAAAGAGCTGCTTGCAGTTGTTGACCTCCTGGAAATACTTTTTCCCTGGCTCTTATGTAGACTGGCTTCATTACATTTACAGTGCCTTAAAAAAGTATTCATACCCCTTGACATTTTCCACATTTTGTCATGTTACATCCAAAAATGTACATTTATTTTATTGGGATTTTATGTGATAGACCAACACAAAGTGGCACATAATTGTGAAGTGGAAGGAAAATGATAAATAGTTTCCTAATTTTGTTTTACAAATAAATATCTGAAAAGTGTGGCATGCATTTGTATTCAGCCCCCTTTACGCTGACACACCTAACAAAAATCTTGTGGAACCAATTGCCTGCAGAAGTCACCTAATTAGTAAATAGAGTCCACCTGCGTGTAGTTCCATCTCAGTATAAATACAGCTGTTCTGTGAAGCCATCAGAGGTTTGTTAGAGAAGCTTAGAGAACAAACAGCATCATTAAGGCCAAGGAACACATCAGACAGGTCAGGGATAAAGTCGTGGAGAAGTTTAAAACAGGGTTAGGTTATAAAAGTATTCCCAAGCTTTGAACATTTCACAAAGCACTGCTCAATCCATCATCCGAGAATGGAAAAGAATGGCACAACTGCAAACCTACCAAGACATGGCTGTCCACCAAATCTGACAGGCCGGGCAAGGAGTGCATTAATCAGAGAAGCAGCTAAGAGGCCCATGGTAACTAGAGGAGCTGCAGAGATCCACAGCTCAGGTGGGAGAATCTGTCCACAGGACAACTATTAGTTGTGCACTCCACAAATCTGGCCTTTATGGAAGAGTGGCAAGAAGAAAGCCATTGTTAAAAGAAAGCCATAAGAAGTGCCGTTTGCAGTTTGCGAGAAGCCATGTGGGGGATACAGCAAACATATGGTCCCGGTCCTCCAGTATCTCACCCCCACACACCGCCCCATCCCTCCTCCACCATCAGCCGCAATCTTCTCAATCTTATCTCAATCCCCCTGCTCCCAAAAGCCACCCTCCCCTTCTCATGCGCCCTCTGGAATGCCCGTTCTGTCTGCAGTAAGCTCACGTCTGGCCATGACCTTTTTGTCTCCCACTCCCTTAACCTTCTTGAAATCACAGAAACATGGCTTCAAGAGTCAGATTCTGCCTCACACAAAGCCCTCTCTCATGGAGGCCTCCACTGGACTCACCCAGGCCCATTGGACGGCAAGGAGGTGGAGTTGGTGTGCTTCTATCCCCACTGTGCACCTTTCTTTCAAGTCCTGTCTACCCCTCCATCTCTATCATTCTCTTCTTTTGAGTCACATTGTATTTGTCTGTTTTCTCCGACCTCTCTAAGGATTGCAGTGATCTATCAGCCTACTGGACCAGTGTCATGCTTCCTTGAAGACTTCTCTGCCTGGCTACCCTACTTTCTCTCCTCTGCAATACCCACTATTATCCTTGGTGATTTCAACATCCCCGCCAATGTTAATAGCCCAGCTTCATCCCAAATTTTCATCTTAACCTCATCCTTTGACCTTACACAATGGACACAGTTCCCCACTCACTCTGATGGTAATACCCTCAACCTTGTTTTCTCCCATCTTTGCACCCCCTACAACATCACCAACACCCCCTTTCCTCTCTCTGACCACAACCTCATCATTTTCACAATGTCCTTGTCTCCAACCTCCTATCCCACCAAGCTGAAAACTATAACCCGCAGGAACCTTCGCCACTTTATTCCTTCTCTTTTCTACTCTGCAACTGACCATCTCCATGACAAAATCTCACCCCTGTCCTGCCCTGACCTGGCCACCTCTATCTACAACAGTTCACTTTCATGCTCACTGGACTCTCTTGCTCCTCTCACTACACAAAATGTCAGTCCCCAATTATTACAACCTTGGCAGACCGACCACACCAGAAACCTTAACAGACATAGCCGAGCACTGGAGTGAGTGTGGCGTAAAACCAACTCCCACCAGCTTTCACCCAATATAAATCTGCCTTCTTAAAATACAATTCCTTCCTGCATGCTGCCAAACAAACCTACTTTGTCACCCTCATTAATACACTGTCTTCCAGTCCTTGTTGCCTCTTCTCTACTTTTAACTCTTTACTTTCTCTACCATCCTCTCCACCCAGTCACTCACTCACTGCTCATGAGATTGCCAATAACTTCAAAAACAAGATTGATGCAATTTGTGGGGAGATCTCCATTGCACAGACATTAAACCCACTTAACATACCCTGTACAAATCCGCTCTCAACACTCTCCTCTTTTGACCTTGCTACTACCAAAGAGTTCTCTAAAGTTTTCTCAGAATCCCACCTTACCACCTGTCCCCTGGATCCTGTTCCCTCACATCTACTACGGTCACCCTCTTCTTCTATCTTATGCTCCCTCACTCACATCTTCATTCTCTCCCTCTCTACTGACACCTGCCCCTTCTCTCCCCTCTAAAACATGCCCTGATCACCCCATACTACAAAAAGCCCTCACTGGATCCCACCAGCCTTGCTCCCGTTTACGTCAAAACTTTCAGAATGCTTAGTCTACAACCGTCTTAGCTCCTACCTCATTGAAAACAACCTTCTTGACCCCTTATCATCTGGCTTTCGCTTTCTACACTCCACTGAAATTGCACTACTGAAACTCACTAATGATCTACTAACTGCTAAAACCAATGGTCACTACTCCATACTTATACTACTCAACCTCTCTGGAGCCTTTGATACTGTTGACCATCCCTTCCTCCTCAAAAAATTCCACTCTCTTGGCCTTCAAGACTCTGCTCTCTCCTGGCTCTCCTCCTACCTATCACAGTGCTCCTTCAGTGTGACCTATAACTCGGCATCCTCCTCTCCACTTCCTTTTTCTTTAAGGGTACCTCAAGGTTTTGCCCCTTCTCTTCTCCATTTATACCTCCTCCCTTGGTCTGTAAATAAATTCCCATGGCTTCCAGTACCATCTTTATGCTGAAGACACACAAATCTATTTCTCTACTCCTCACCTCACTCCTTCAGTCTCCTCTCACATTACTAACTTACTAACTGACATATCAGCATGGATGTCACACCACTTCCTCAAACTCAATCTTTCTAAAACTGAGCTCATAATTTTTCCTCCAGCCCGTACCCCCTCCTTTGACTTCTCCATCAAGATCAATAATACAACCATCAGTCCCACCCCTCATGCCAAGGTATTAGGTCCTTTCAGCCCCAAATCCAATCAATATACAAAACGTGCAGACTTCACCTCCGAAACATCTCCAAAATACGCCCCTTTCTACCCGTTGACACCACTAAGCAACTTATCCACTCCCATGTTATCTCCCGCTTTGACTATTGTAACTCCCTCCTCAGTGGCCTACCTCTCCGCAAACTATCCCCTCTTCAGTCTATTATGAATGCCACTGCCAGAATCATCCACCTTACCAACCGTTCAGTGTCCACTGCTCCTCTCTGCCAATCCCTCCACTGGCTTCCCTTTGACCAACGACTAAAATTCAAAACACTAATAACAACATACAAAGCCATTCACAATTCTGCCTTGCTCCTCTCAAGACTTTCTGCTCTCTAGCTCCCTTGTCTCCTCCTCCCATGCTCGTCTCCAGGACTTCTCCAGAGCCTCTCCCATCCTCTGGAACTCACTACCCCAACCTGTCCGGTTATCTCCTACTCTGTCCACTTTTAGGCGATCCCTGAAAACTCATCTCTTCAGGGAGGCCTATCCTGCCTCCAGCTAACAACCTACTTCTACTCCCCTAAACAGTTACATAGAAACATAGAAAAGTGACGGCAAAAAATGACTGAGTAGTCCATCGAGTCTGCCCTTTTTTATTTTTATTTTTTTTTTGTTTTCACATTAACCTTGTTGTCTGACTATAGATTTATGTTTATCCCAAGCATGTTTGAAGCCATTTACTGTTGACTGTCTCACCACCTCTGTTGGTAGTTTTTTCCAATCATCAACCACCCTTTCACTAAAATAATACTTTCTAAGATTCCTTTTTGAACTTCCCTCCAGTTAATTTGAGGTCATGAGTTCATACCTTACAGTCTCTACCCTTTGTTTCACCAACCCGTCCCTCTTAGATTGTAAGCTCGCAGGAGAAGGGCCCCTCTAACCCTCTTGTTTTGAATTGTACTGTTTGTGGATTGCCTCCCTTTACATCCAGGGGTAGGCAACCTCGGCCCATCAGCTGTGGTGAAACTACAAGTCCAATAAGACATTGCAAGACCCTGACAATCACAGGCATGTCTCCTAGAGGCAGGAAGATGGGATTTGTAGTTTCACCACAGCTGGAGTGCCAAGGTTGCCTACCACTGCTTTACATTGTAAAGCGCTGTGCAAACTGTTGGCGCTATATAAATCCTGTATAATACTAATAATGTGGAAGAAGGGACTCTGGTCAGATGAAACCAAAATTTAACTTTTTGGCCTAAAAAAACTAACACTGCACATCATCCTGAACACATCATCCCCACAGTGAAACATGGTGGTGGTAGCATCATGTTGTGGGGATGCTTTTCTTCAGCAGGGACAGGGAAGCTGGTCAGAGTTGATGAGAAGATGGATGGAGCCATATACAGGGCAATCTTAGAAGAAATCTTAGAAGAAAACCTGTTAGAGTCTGCAAAAGACTTGAGACTGGGGCAGAGGTTCACCTTCCAGCAGGACAACGGCCCTAAACATACAGCCAGATCTACAATGGAATGATTTAGATCAAAACATATTCATGTATTAGAATGGCCCAGTCACAGTCCAGACCTAAATCCAATTGAGAATCTGTGACAAGACTTGAAAATTGCTGCTCACAGACGCTCTCCATCCAATCTGACAGAGCTTGAGCTATTTTGCAGAAGAATGAGCAAAAATGTCCTCTCTAGATGTGCAAATCTGGTAGAGACTTCCCCAAAAAGACTTGCAGCTGTAATTGCAGAGAAAGGCGGTTCTACAAAGTATTGACTTCGTGGGGCTGAATACAAATGCACGCCACACTTTTCACAGATTTATTTGTAAAAAAATTTGAAAACCATTTATCATTTTCCTTCCACTGCACAATGATGTGCCACTTTGTGTTGGTCTATCACATAAAATCCCATTAAAATACATTTACATTTTTGCTTGTAACATGACAAAATGTGGAAAATTGCAAGGGATATGAATACTTTTTCAAGGCACTGCATAGGTAGGGTCCCTCCCAAATAGCATGTATTAACCTTTCCTTTGCTCCATAGGAGGAACAGTGGAGGACCATAGAAAGAGAACCAACTTCTCAAATCTTACTTTGGATTATGAATTGGTTCCCTCATTCCATGTGATAGCACTGAACTAGTTAAGAAGCACCAACACCATCACATTTATTTATTTATTACAGATATAGCTCTGTCAATTTACATATATATATTATACATTCACATCAGTCCTTGCCTTCAAGGAGCTTACAATATAAGGTCCCTAACTTGCATTTATACATACACATACTAGGGTACTAGGGCCGATATAGACAGGAGCCAATTAACCTACCAGCATGTCTTTGGAGTGTGGGAGGAAACCGGAGTACCCGGAGGAAACCCACAGGGAGAACATGCAAACTCCAGGCAGCTAGTGCTGTGGTTGGGAGTCGAACCAACAATCCTAATGCTTTTAGGCCAGAGCACTAACCACTTATTCACTGTGCTGCCCCCCCCCCACCCCCACCCATTGGGGGGACGGCAGTGATTTACATGCTCACCTATACTTAGAAGGGCTAGTGATTTCACGTCTTTCCTGGTGGCTGAAGGAGCAATGAAGAGGTAAAAGAAAGGTGAGTATATGCTACTCTGGAAGGAGGGGCCCTCTTCCTTTGCCCTGCATGTTACCTAAGCATTACGCCTACACTGCATGACCAATAGGACTTCCCTACAAATTACTGATTACAGGTGCTTCAGGTAAACAGTACTGTTACAATAAAATTCAATACAAGAGGAATCAGAGGGTCCTGCTCGTTAGAGCTTACTAATTATCTAAGTTAAAGGGGTTGTAAACTTTTAAACCCTTACTTATACTGTACCAGTGAAGTGACTGGTCTCAGGTGATACACAGAGATGAAGCAAATCCTCCTACATAGGTTGTACTGGTTTATCTGCAGTATTCTCTTCTCTACAGCTGTTCAAAGTCCAGAATTTAGCAACCTTGTCTTAGCTGTCAGGCTAAAGGGTATGAAGAGCTAAAGTTACACTCTGCTGAACTCTGTGAGGAGAGCTCTAACAGCTGATTGGAGGGAAGGGGTACGCCCCCTTCACATGGCTTGCCGTTAGGCGGCTTGCTGACCATCTCACGTAGGAGTACGACGGCAGAGCAACTCTCACACATACCTAATGCATGTCCCAGCACTTCCAGGTAGGGGGCACGCCTGCCGGCTGTGCTTTTTATTAGTAACAGCACAAGCCGATCAGCGTGTGCCAGCCAATGACTGACCAGTGGCAGCCACTGATCGGCAAAGAGGATGACAGGAGCTCTGTAAATGTAAAAATACACACCCTTGTCCAGTCAGTGGGGATGTGCTGGTTTTGTTTCCCTGCAAAGCAGGGAATGAAAACTGGCACATCACTTAATAAAAACAGCACACAGTGATACACCAAGCACTGGTTAGGAACACATTTAACTCTCTGCTCGCCCTAGATGTTAACCCTTTCCCAGCCAGTGTCATTAGTACAGTGACAGTACATATTTTTAGCACTGATCACTGTATTAGACCCCTTTCACACCAGGGCCACGACCGTTGGTGCTTTACCGCTGTTTAAGCAGCACTTTCCGGCCGATAGCTGGTTGCTTTTAACCCCAAAGAAGGGGTTAAAAGCTGCCGTGTTGAAACGCTCTTGCAAAGCTCTTTTCAGAGCGCTGCCCATTCACTCCAATGGGCAGGGGCAGGTTGGGAACGCTGTATACAGCGCTCCCAACCCGCCCCAAAGATGCTGCTTGCAGGACTTTTTTTCCCATCCCGCAAGCGCACCGCCCCAGGGTGAAAGCACTCGGGCGTCATAGGAGGCAGTTTTCAATCACTTTACAGGCACTATTTCAAGCGTTTAAGCGCCTGAAAACTGCCTCAGTCTGAATAGAGCCTTAGTGTCACTGGTCACAGTGTTAAAAGTGTCGATTAGTGTCAGATTCCCCTCTATACGATCACAGCCCTGCTATAAGTTGCAGATCCCCGCCATTACTAGTATAAAACAAATACATACAATTTCCAGGATGTATACCATAGTTTGTAGACGCTATACAGTAACTTTTAATGGATATACAATTATTGAGATTTTTTTTACCAAAAATATGTAGCAGAATGCATATTGGCCTAACTTTATGAAGAAATTCGATTTTTTAAATTTTTTATTGGATATGTTTTATAGCAGAAAGTAAAAAATATTCATCTTTTTTTCAAAATGTATTCAATTTTTTAAAACAAAAACAAAAACCCAGTGATGATCAAATACCACCAAAAGAAAGCTCTATGTGTGGAAAAAAAATGATATAAATTTCATTTGGGTGCAGTACTGCATGCCCACGCAAAGTAACGCAGTGGCAAAAAGCAAAAAATGGCCTGGTCATGAAGGGGGGTAAATCTTCCGGAGGGCAAGTGGATAGGTATGCGCATATGTAAGCATGTTTATGCACATATGGTGTTTAAGAGTAAATGCATTCTACTGGAAAGAATATTAAATTACATTAATGTGCATACAAGCATGTGTGTGTGCCTTTAGATGCATTTACGCGCATACATGTGATTTTTCTGTTGAACAACTTTCTCCTGAACGTGCCTCTGTTGGCGTTTTTTCCTGCTTGTAAATGCTCCTCTTCAAATATTCCATTCTATGTGTGCATGGCCATAAAGGCAGGTCAGAGGTGAACGCCTGTACAATTATGGTTTTTAACCACTTCCTTACCGTGCTATAGCCGAAGGATAGCCACAGTCATTCTTGGGGGGGCTTCCATGGACATTTTCCCGGAACCACGCCCCCAGCGTGCCCCCTGAGGCACGCATCCGGCACGCTCTGTGATCACTGTGTCATCACAGATCGAGGTAAAGGGTCAATCACAGCAGCCCTTTACCATGTGACCAGCTGTGCCCAATCACAGCAGATCACAATGTAAATAGGCTTGCCTGTTATTGGCAATATTTTCCTTGCGCACTGTCACAGTGTGAGGAAAGCAGAGCTGTAATTGGCCAGTGCCACAGGGGACATGTACATTGTTAATCAGGAAACTGATCATCAGTGCCCTGATTATCAGTGCAGCCCCATCAGTGCTGCCTATCAGTGCCCATCAGTGCTGCCTATCAGTTCCCATCAGTGCCCCCTATCAGTGCCTCCTCATCAGTGCACCCTATCAGTGCCCATCAGTGCTGCCTATCAGTTCCCATCAGTGTCCCCTATCAGTGCCTCCTCATCAGTGCCCTCTATCAGTGCTGCCTATCAGTTACCATCAGTGCCCCCTATCAGTGCCTCCTCATCAGTGCCCCCTATGGGTACCCATCAGTGCCACATATTAGTGCAACCTCATCAGTGCCGCCTCATCAGTGTCCATCAGTGCAGCCTATCAGTGCCCATTAGTTCAGCCTTTTAGTGCCCATCAGTGCAGCTTCATCAGCACACAACAGTGAAAGAGAAAAATTACTTATTTGCTAAAGTTCTGTCTCTTTCAACATTTTTGGTCTTTTTTGGTTTCTTTAGCAACAAATTAAAAAAACCCAGTGGTAATTAAATACAACCAAATGAAAGCTCTATTTGTCTCAAAAAATTATAAAAATACAGTGCTGCATGACCGTGCAATTATCATTCAAAGTGCGACAGCGTTGATAGCTGAAAATTGGCCTGGGCAGGAAAGGGGTGAAAATGCCCTGTAGGCAAGTGGTTAAGCATGAGGTTGTATACTTGTTCCAGGTCCGTGGCTCTCAGAATACTAAAGCAAGCAGCTAAATCTGGCCAAGTGGCCATATGTTTTTTATATCTCTTTCCTTCTGCTTTTAGGCTGAAGGAAAGAAACTTAACAGATTCCTCCATCCACACTAAGAGCATGAATGGATGAATTCCCCCAGCCAGACAACTGTCTTCTGAAAACCATCTGTAGCGCCCTCTACCTTCGGTAGGTGCTGAGTGCTAGTGTTTGACAGGTGAGGTAAATTTAGTCAGGCCTGACTTCCAGTCAGGCCTGATTGTTTTGATCCTGGGCAGGGGAGTGGCTCAGGGAGTGGCTGGTGACTAACAGGCAGTGACACCTCTTGGTTACCTCATCTTTGCTTCTGAAGGGTTCTGGAAGAAAGGGTGGGGAAGACAGGTGGAGCTGCCTGGGGTATTGAGGAGGCTCTGACCAATTTCCAATCTGGATTGGCAGGGGGCTGGCCTTCTTAAATACTTTGAGTCAGCCCAGCCAGGGAGGTGAGTTTGGGTGGAAGAACTGGGAGATGGAGCATTAGTTGCGGAGGCCAGGAGGGAGCCCCCAGTCTGGGTGGGTGACCTTGGGTCTGGGTCTGGAGGCTCAGAGTGGAACTTAGTACATCCCATGGGGAGTCCTGACCAAGGAGCAGAAGAGAGCAATGGAGTGATGCTGCCAGGCAAATCTCCAGGAGGGATCCACCAGGTGTCAGTGAGTGACACACCCAGAGAAGCTGGAAGAGGCACACCGGAACAGATTGGGAAGTGAGAGAGACAGTCTGAGAAGGGTGCAAGAGCCAGCTGGGACTGTGGTGTTATGGGGCAGTGGAGTAAGGTCGCTGCAGTCAGGAGGGCTGGCAGGGCCTGAAGAAGGGACTGGCTGGAAGCAGTAGTCCACCTAGGCTAGCTAACACACTAGTACTTTTTGCTACACTTGAGGGGTCCGCGACCCCTTGCCTGTAATGGGTGATTCACCGAGGCCTGACCAAAGCGGGTCTCACCACGTGCTAGCTAGGCCAGAAGTTTTCTGCAGGAAAGAAAAAGGAGAGGTAACTGCAAGCAAGATTGTGCTGGAGGAGTGAAGTCGTGTATAAACAGGAATGTATATAGTGTGGTCCCGTTCAAGAACTGTTCAATTTCTGGGCATCCCATAAGTACCCTATACCCCATCCAAGTTAAATCCCCTAATAAAAAACAAAAAAGCACAAGTACCGGCCTGTTCTTCCCGATGTGTGGAAAAGAGGGACTGAGGGCAGAGTGACAGGTGAACCACTACTTCCAGCAAGCCCTTCGGGGCATGGCTACACATCTTTCAACCATGCCTTTGTCTTATTGGACTAGTTATCATCAGGCAACATCTACAAAAGTTATTTGAACTATTGACTTTTGTTGTACAAAACAGTGCCATCAGAGCCATACACTGCTAGAATTTTGGCCGAGCCAGCAAAGACTGGCCGAAAATTGAGCAGTGTATGACTTGCTAAAGTATGATAGTCAGGGAACTAATATTTTTGGGACAGGTAGGAAAAGGCAGCCTCTATGTTTCCCTCATGACAGATTTCCTTAAGGGGCAATCGTCTAGTTGCCTAATGAGGTATCTGCAGGTGGCCACTATTAGTTTGAAGATGTGTCACCACCTGACCGCACAGAAAGCCCCCAACAAGTCCGGAAATGATCTTGTCAGTAGGCCCAAGGGCAGCAACAATTGCAGCTAATGACGTGTGGAATGTGAAGCATTTGATTAATATGCATCCAGGAACCTGCACACAATTTATTAGAGGGGCTCCAGTCCTGGAGGTCTGCCTTTCATTATTACCTTCATAAGTTAATTTGTGGCTCACTTCACAAAACATAGTAAAATATAATAGAAGTTTACTTAGAAATCCTCAGTGTGTACAGAGACATTAAACGCCATCCAACATCTATAGCTTGGTACATACCTGAACTCTGGAACAGTGCATGTTTGGATTGGAGATATGGGCCAAGCTTTGTCTTTTAGCCTGAGGTCAATTCAGCCTAATAGAATGTAACGCGTGTAAAAAAAAAAAAGCAAATGGAAACTATTTCAACAATTTATACCCGAACTCTCCTGTACTTTCACGTTTTATATCTCTGTATTATATACATTATATTTGGAGAGCTCATTGTAATTGGGTGAGGAAGGTGACCCTATTTACGAGGTCTGTCTAAAAAGTTTGGTGAATGGTATCAGAAACAAACAAAACAGAAGATACAAACAAATTACCTTTACTGGCCTTCAAAATAATCGCCATCCTTCACAGCACACTTTCGGCAATGTTTATAAAGCTTCTAGAAACTGTTAGGCCTCTTTAGGGATCGATTGCAAAACCACTGTCACACATTCTTGGATTGCGACACGTCTATAAAACGTGGCACCTTTAATGATGCTCTTGCAAGCGACTCTTTTTGGGGCGCGGGGAAGACAGTGAACGACATTCCATTGATTGCCACTTGGGATCGAACTGGTAGCACTAGGTTTCAGCCTTGTGTTCGCAGAAAGGATGGATCCTGGTCACACGTGGTAATGAAATCTTAAGAGATTTCCATCTGTTTTGCTTTCTGTTTGCCTGTCAGTTTGTGAGGCACAAACCGGGAACAGGTCTTCCACCTACCCAAATCTCTGTGGACGATGGTGACTGTGTCATTGCCAGCATTTCTCACACTCGCTCGATCATGTCTGGGGTTCTGTCTGTCAACAGCCAACCTGAACGTGGCTCATCCTCAGACATTTCCTTCCCATCGCAAAAGCCTTTGAACCAGTCGTAAACACATTTTCTGCTCACTGCTTCCGCCCCGTACACTTACACCAACATTTCATGCATCTCCGTCTACGTTTTCCAAAATTTATAGCAGAACTTGATGTTCACTCTTTGCTCCATTTCACTGGGACCATAGGCGTGCGTACATAGGGTGGAAGGTGTGCCTGGGCACACCCTAATCACCCTGTACTGTGCAGATTCCCCCTGCTGCCTGGCTGCAGAGAAAGGGACTGGGGAATCTCTGTCCTCAGTCTCTTTCTCTGTTTAGACCCCTGATATTTCACTAAATCCCCCCCCCCCCCCAGCAGGGCTCCTAAATAAAATTGTAAAAAAAAATAATAATAATAAAATATAAAATTGTAAAAAATAATAAAAAAAATAAATTGTAAAAAAAATAATAAAATAAAATAAAAATAAACTACTGACACCTATCTCTGCCCTACTGACACCATCTTCTGCCCTTCTCACATTTATACACATGTTTGTTTGCACTTTGTGGTGCACACCCTAATGCAATAGGCTGCGCACACCTATGACTGTGACCCTAT
>BLSH010205977.1:885901-923861 GCA_018402905.1 Glandirana rugosa
GACAAAACAAACAAAGACTATGGTAAGTGGTTTGAAAAATCTGGTCACCAAGAGTTGAGGTCAGGAGTTCTGGGTGGTTGTCCGGTCTAAAATTCATAATGGAACCCCTCTACGTCTGATCTTATGATGTTAGTAACTCGTCGTTTACTAGAGTGGACACTACGTAAAGTCAATAGGACGTTTGGACCGGACAATCACCCAGGGCTCCTGTCATCAACTCTTGGTGACAAAATCTGTCTGGAGCATTTATGTCAGTGGAAGGAGCGGGTTAATGTTACTCGAGAGGTTTATATTACATATATTATGTCTCTATATTTTGTACTTTCATGTCCTCTCAAGTCCATATTTAACAACTTTATCAAAGGTAAACGAAAAAAAAAAAAAAAAAAAAAATGTGCGCAATGTAAGATAATCCGACTTAACTGGAGTCCGATTTTCTGTTTCGAACCGGGTAAAAAAAAAAAAAAAAAAAAAAGCAAATGGAAACTATTTCAACAATTTATACCTGAACTCTCCTGTACTTTCATGTTTTATATCTCTGTATTATATACATTATATTTGGAGAGCTCATTGTAATTGGGCGAGGAAGGTGACTGTATTTACGAGGTCTGTCTAAAACAGTGGTTCTCAACTACTGTCCTCGGGACCCACTAACAGGCCAGGTTTGCAGGATAACTGAAATGCATCACAGGTGAGATCATTTGCTGCTCAATGATTGTAGTATTCTAGTCTGCATCTCCCCAAGGTAATACTTAAAATCTGGCCTGTTGGTGGGTCTTGAGGACTGGAGTTGAGAACCACTGGTCTAAAAAGTTTGGTGAATGGTATCAGAAACAAACAAAACAGAAGATACAAACAAATTACCTTTACTGGCCTTCAAAATAATCACCATCCTTCACAACATATTTTTGGCAATGTTCATAAAGCTTCTAGAAACTGTAAGGCCTCTTTAGAAATTGATTGCAAAACCATTGTCACACATTCTTGGATTGCCGCCACGTCTGTAAAACGTGCACCTTTCATGATGCTCTTGCAAGCGACTCTTTTGGGGTGCAGGGAAGACAGTGAACGCCATTCCATTGATTGCCACTTGGGATCGAACTGGTAGCACTAGGTTTCAGCCTTGTGTTCGCAGAAAGGATGGATCCTGGTCACACGTGGTAATGAAATCTTAAGAGATTTCCATCTGTTTTGCTTTCTGTTTGCCTGTCAGTTTGTGAGGCACAAACCGGGAACAGGTCTTCCACCTACCCAAATCTCTGCGGACGATGGTGACTGTGTCATTGCCAGCATTTTTCGCACTCGCTCGATCGTGTCTGGGGTTCTGTTTGTCAACAGCCGACCTAAACGTGGCTCATCCTCAGACATTTCCTTCCCATCGCAAAAGCGTTTGAACCAGTCGCAAACACATTTTCTGCTCACGGCTTCCGCCCCGTACACTTGTACCGACATTTCATGCATCTCCGTCTCCGTTTTCCCCAATTTATAGCAGAACTTGATGTTCACACTTTGCTCCATTTCACTGTGTGACCCTACCTCTCACGCTGACTATGTTTCACTACCCGCAGCGGGTTTACCCTGAAGGTCACGTGTACTCCACGCTAGGTGGCACTTCTCAACGTGTCTTTGGATAGCCATGTGCATGCACACGCACTTGGCTCATGTTGCCATTGAGATATCAAACCATTCCCCAAACTTTTTAGATACACCAGTGGTTGTGACAGCAGTTCTGCAATTGATACCTAAAGAGGCATTTGCAGACAGTTTCCAAAAGCTTTATGAATGTTGCCAAAAGCATGTTGTAAAGGATGGCGATTATTTTGAAGGCCAATAAAGGCAATTTGTTTGTATCTTCTGTTTTGTTTGTTTTCTGATACCATTCACCAAACTTTTTAGACAGCTCGTAAATACAGTACCATACACTACAATACCTTACCGTATTTCTTTAGTCTCTGTCACCTACACGCTAAAAAGTGTGGCAACCAAATATTTTTCTTGATAGTTAATATGTTGCCCTTCTGCATAGTAAACACAGGGGGTCGTCTGCTTGGCTTGGCATGGGCACTATTCAGAAAACACCTGCAAAACTTTCTCTAAATGGACAATGTGGAGTCGATAAGGTCAACCCCCTTTGGTTACTATTCAGCGGGGCAGTCGCCTGGCACCGGTTCCAAAAGATATTAGTGTAGACTACTATAATGATTGTCTGCTTTCACAGGGATCAGCCAGGTATGGAATATGAAGGTAGAAACAAACAGAAGATACAAACAAATTGCCTTAATGTACACTTACATTGGTCTAAGCTAGACCAATGTAACTGTGCTGTAAAAACCATATTGGGAGTTCAGCTTTGGAATAGATAAGGCACATGGACAATTTTGCTGCTAGTAACACATCACCCACAGTACAATCACAAAAGAGAAGTTTCCTTTTACCTTAAAGTTTAACTCTGGGTAACATTTCTTTCCCCATGCAGTGGGGCTGTACCCACATTGCATGGGTTAACCGGTCGTTCTGTCTAGGGGTGAACACAGAGCCTATACTCACCGATTCTTCAATCCTCTGCTCCCGTATGTCCAGTGGTGTCTTCATGTCCAGAGCTGGTCTATGGGTGTGATGACATCAGGAACAGTCCACCGAACAATAATTAATGAAAACACTGCCAAGGGACTTCTATGGGTACTACTAAGTCGGGGTGGCTGGCAACCCAGAAATGGACTGTAATGGAGTCATTCCCTGAAGTGCTGCTGAATCTCACTGGCTAGTGAGCGAGCTGTGAAGGAGTGACATTCACTGGTCCAAGTAGAGAGGGAACAGCTCCATAACAAATGGTAAATGGTCAGTTAGCCATCCTAAAGTGGCAAGTTGTTGCCACTAACAGAATCACTCAAGTGACATGGGTCTTAAAGGAAAACAATCCTGAAAAAAACATAGAAGATGTTAGCAACCTCTTCTTTTGAAAAATACTGCCTGCTTGATCTATCTACTCCAGGGTCTAAAGTACTTTCTGAGTCACTGGGCTGCAACAAAGAGTACATTCAAGAAGTGCCAGGACTTCAATACTAATTTATACAGAGCAGTGGTAGGAAAATAATCAAAGAGCTTGCTGGCTCTGGTTAGGCAGCTTACATGAAAACAAGGTTACCCTCCAATGGATATCCAATAAAGCCACTTAAAGTGGATGTAAACCAGGACTGGACTGGGACAAAAATTTGGCCCTGGACTTCATCTAGACCGGCCCACTTTAATTTTGCAAACACACACAAAAACAGTATCCTGTGCACTTGCGCGAGAGTGACGTCATCACGGCCCAGCTATCCTCACAGCAGGAGCATGCAAAGCCAGAAAGAAGACAGGGTGAAGGGGAGAGACCCCGGCAGCAGTGACAGCGCACCCTACATCCCATACAACCCCCTTCATTGCCTAGGGTCCTTCTTCCCATTGGGGGCCACCTTTATTCCATAGGGTGCTTCTTATAGGGCCCCTACATCTAAAACACCCCCTTCATTCCTTAGGGCCCCTTCTTCCCATAGGAGCCTTTTCATTCACGGGGCCCCATGGTTGTCTTGTATCTCCATGCCCCCTCCAGTCCGGTCCCCAGCCCCCCTGGTGTCCCTCTGTCATCTGCCCCCTAGGACTAGGCCCGAAGCCCTATTCCCCTTTATACTTACCTAGGTGGATGCAGCATCTGTCCCTTGGCACCTCTACACTGAGAACCGAGCGATCGAACACCGCCGATGCCTCGGTTCTCACAGATCCCCAAGCAGAGAGCTGCTTACTGTCAATCAGCAGCTCTCCTCTCTGCTCTTCCGTGCTCACTGGAGCGCTTTGCTGTGGAGGGGAGGGAAAAGAAGATTTACTTACTGTTTCTTCTGTGCTACTAGACCAGCCCCACAGCATCTTCTCCACCACACTTTAGCAGTCCATGGTCCTGATGCCCTCAAGACTAATGCTGGATGTATAGCCCTGCATTTAAATATGAGGACACCAAGGAGCAATCCATTGCCAGAGTGTGGGGAAGTGCTTCCTACCAGAGGATCGGGTAGGAAAATGGGTTTTTACTCTCCCCAAGAATAAACGTCCAGTTAACCCTTGCAAGGGAGGATTTTCAAGTTTCATAAAGTTGATCTTTCAAGCTAGCTGTACACTTTTTCCATTTTCGTCTGGTGCTCCTTCTGCCAGTTTATGTTTTGAGTGGTTTTATCCAGTGTTTGGCTACTTCATTCTTGTACCAGGTCAGTGACTCAAATAATTAAAACCAGAGACAACCAGGGAATTCTTATTTTCAGTGGAGGAACACCATATTTCATATTGTACCAAGTTTGTTTAAGTTTCTTGATCAGGAAGTAATACTAAGTTTAAAATTAGCTTAAAGAGTTAGTTCACCTTTGTCAAATAAACTGCTTATGCAGGTAAGGGGCAGCTTTGACTAAAGATAAATTATTCTTTTGCTATAGGTGTAGGCCAGCGGTGTCAGACTCAATTTCTTCATGGGCTGCATCAGCAGTATGGTTGCCCTCAAAGGGCCAGTTGTATCTGGGGTACGCTACGTACAGAGTGCAGGGTTCAGGATTATGTTACATACAAAGTGCAGAGTTTAGGAGTACGTTATGAATAGAATGCAGAGTTCAGGTTACGCTATGTGCAGAGTGCAGAGTTCAGGAGTATGTTACGGACAGAGTGCAGGGTTCAAGGGTTTGCTGTGTAAAGTGCAGGGTTTAGTGGTGTGCTATGCACAATGTGCAACCCCATCCCTAACCCCCCACCCCCCCGCAAAAGCTTCCTGTTCTCTCTCTCAGATTCTAGAGATCTGGCCCCACTGGGAGTGGGTGCAGGCATCTGTTTGTGCCTGTGATGGTGGTGGTGACCAGTAATTGCTGCAAGTTTCTTAGCAGTGTCCTAGCAACAAGGCAGGACAGATTGATGCCATCTCTGGGAGTTTTTTGGTCAGGCTTCAGGAGGTTCGTAAATTGCCTGCTCCTACAGCAAGGGCATTATTCAGCTTTGGTCAAAGCTCCACAGTTTGTTTTATCTACATGCACCCCTTACCTGCATAGACGCTTTTTTGGTAAAGTCGAACTAACCCTTTAACAAATAACTCACTTTCTTCCACGTTATTCTATTATGATCACCACGTCCAACTATACAGAATGGAAAAATACCAACAACAGATTATGCTGTAAAGTCAGGGCTTTTTAAAGAAGTTGTAAACTTACAAAAAAAAAAAAAAACCCTGCAAGACAAAGGCATAATGAGCTATTACACATTGCATACTAGTTCATTATGAAATACTTACCTTAGAACGATGCCGTGGATCAGCGCTGGCACCCCGCTGACACGGCCGACATGTCTCCCGGAGTTATTTCCAGGAACGCGGGCTCCGACGCTGTGATTGGCCAGAGCACACGGGAGCAGTCGGTCACTGTACGGGCCCTGAAGAAACAGCACGAGCGAGCCATTTATTCAGAATGATGACGTCGGCACAAGCGTATACAGTGAATATCTCCAAAACTGTGCAAGTTTAGGAGATATTCACAGTACCTACAGGTAAGCCTTATTATAGGCTTACCTGTAGGTAAAAATGGTTGTACAGAGTTTACAACCACTTGAAACAGAGCCCCGCACAGTGTGTTCATCAACTGAAGTCCACATTCAATAATGGTTCCTCCGGTTCACAAGTATTACATTTGGCTGATAGTATGAGCACCACCAGTCATGTTAATTATCCACTTGCTTACTGGGCACTTAAACCCCCCTCCTGCCCAGACCAATTTTCAGTTTTCAGCGCTGTCCCTCTTTGAATGACAATTGCGCGGTCCTGTGACGTTGTACCCAAACAAAATTGACGTCCTTTTTTTTCCCACAAATAGAGCTTTCTTTTGGTGGTATTTGATCCCCTCTGCAGTTTTTATGTTTTGCGCTATAAACAAACGGAGAGCGAAGATTTTGAAAAAAAAACAATATTTTTTACTTTTTGCTATAATAAATATCCAAAAATAAAAAATAAAAAAAAAAGTATTCATCAGTTTAGGCCAATATATATTCTTCTACATATTTTTGGTAAAAAAAATCGCAATTGGCGTATATTGATTGGGTTATGCAAAAGTTATAGTGCCTACAAACTATGGACATTGGTTTATGGCGTTTTTATTATTATTTTTTTTTTTTTACTGGTAATGGCGGCAATCTGAGATTTTTATCGGGACTGCGACATTGCGGCGGACATGTCAGACGTTTTTGACACTTTTTTGGGACCAATGACATTTATACTGCGATCAGATCTAAAAATAGACACTGATTATTGTATAAATGTCATTGGCAGGGAAGGGGTTAACACTAAGGGGCAGTGAAGGGGTTAAATGTGTTCCCTGTATGTGTTCTAACTGTGTGGGGGCTGGGCCGGCAGGGACATAACAGATCTAACTGATCCCGATCACAGGGATCAGTAGATCTGTCATACCCCCCCCCTCACAGAGCGGGGAACCGCGGTGTTTACATGGGCGGTTCCCTGTTCTGGCTCTCTGTGACCAGATCATGGATCTCTGGCAGACATCGAGTCCGCCCGACCCGCAGGCACACTCACGCGGCGTGCAGTGGCGCGCAGGGCGCGCCTGGCATGAGCAGAAGGGGAGGACGTCTATTGACGGCCTCCCGGCAAAGTAGATCCGCGCTGTAGCCATTAAACGCCTATATCGCGGATCTGAAGCGGTTAAAGGACCACTTTTATTTCAGGAAACCTTCTAAAAACGTTCAGTCTTCCATTTACATAACATCACATGACCTCAAAGCCATGTCCTTGCATTAAAGTGATACTAAACACACCCTGTTTAATTTACATTGTCCTTTCTATTTCTGTATATGGATGATAGCACTGTAAAAAAAATGTCTTTATGACGTCACAACTTTAGACTGCTGGAGCACGAGGGAGAAGACTGGTCTTGGATACATCTAGGAGGAAGTCCCCCATTAAGGTTTTTTTGGCAGTAAATATAAAAAAGTTTTTTTATATCCAAACCAATTTAGTAAGGAAAAAGTTTTAGAAATTTATTTTTTATTTTGTTCGTAAAAAATATATATATGGTCAAATAATTACATAGAAAAAAGAAAGCTCTGGTTGTACATAAATGAGACATGCATAGCATACAGTCATTTGCAGATAATAGGAAAAGGGAAATGACAAACTGTGCAGCCAAGGGCCGCATAAAGTCCCCTACGCGTTTCAACCCCTCAATATTGTCTGGGTCTGACTCTGGTCTTGCAGCTCAGAGGAGCGGAGGATCAGGTAAGTGACTTTTCATTTTTATGCCCTGTGGACCTAAACAAGCAATCGCCCCTGCATCTCCTGCCAACTGTCCCTATTGGTCAGTGACACCACATATGACTGCCTTCAGAGGCAGATGTAAATCTTGACTGTTCCTGTAAAAGATGAAACTTCCCTCATTTCCAAGCATCCCCATTGGTTGATGAGACCGCAAATCACAAAAATGAATTAAGATGTTTAAAACGTGGGGGGGTTGGCTAAACTTTTTTTTCTAAGAAAAATCTAATTTGTGCATACTTCCAGCTACCTACAGTATATCTCTGCATGGACGGACCATGTTAGGGTGGAATACAATACTGATCATGTTCACATGTGTTTTCAACTTAAAGTGGTTGTAAACCTTTCCATGTACACAATAAAGTGACTGGCCTCAGGTGATATACAGAGATGCAGCGAACCCTCTTACATAAATTGTATCTGTTTATCTGCAGTCTTCACTTCTCTACATCAGCTCAAAGTCCAGAATTTATATAGCTTGTCTGATCTGTCATAAAAAAGGGGGCGAAGAGCTGAAAATACACATTGCATAGCTCATTGAGCTCTGAGAGCTGATTGGAAGGAATAGACACAGCCCCCTTTACACAGCAAACAGAAACAGAACTGAGGCTATCAAAAAAGCTAGCGCTCCCTCCTGTCACCTTTTTTCTTTTGGTGTCAAGAAAACTTGTCAGAAGTGACTAATGCAGAGGCACAAGGCAGCAGACAGAAATTGGATTGAGACACACTATAGAGGGATATGCTTTTTTCATATTTCATGTTAGAGGTTTACAACCACTTTAAAGAAACCTCTGCATTTTATGGTCAGTAAACATTGTCCAAGATTGTTACTGTTGCGCCCACTATTGTACTACTAGTGTTAGTGTAGGTAAATATAAGCTTATGTCTCATGGTAAGTTATGTGAGTTTGTAATCTGGTCAGGTTACTGCAGGTCGGGCTGGATGGCTCTATATATGCAGGTCTCTGGTACCTCCCCCTGGATCTGGAAGCATGTAGAAGCTTCTGAAAGTTAGTGGGTGGAGGCCAGGAGGTTCTGCATACTTGAGGGAACTTGGACAATCCCCAGGCAAAATGTCCTGGCAGGGTGGCTAGGTCAGCCCTTATATGTGGTGGAGCCATGCCAGCAGGGAAGTCGAGTGGAAGTTGGAGTGCTGAAGAGGCTGCCAGTGGCCTAGGAGGGGCCTCCTAGTTCTAGGGGGCTTTGCCTCCAGGCTGGGCTCGGGCCTGGAAGAATCCTTTCAGTGTCCAGTTTGAGAAGGAATCTTGCCCAAGAGCAGCAGGGTTGCAAGTAGGACAAAGTGAGTACATCAGCACACCCAGGGATTTACAAGGGGAGAGATTGCCACATGTAGCTAGTGTTGCCACCTGTCCGGGATTCACCCGGACAGTTCGGGTTTGGAATCATCTGTCCAGGTTTCAGGCCTCCTGAAACCCGGACACATTATTCAGACCAGACTATGGCTTCCCAGCATGGTTGCTGGCTGCAGTTGTGTAAGTCAAGAGATGAGAGGTGCTAACTGCCAAGGGGTGAGTGAGCTCACCATCCATCCCTGTCTGTGACTGAAGTCCCCCCTCTTCTCTCTCCTGCCTCTGAGTGAGTACACGAAGGTAAATGAGGATTCTCAGAGCACCCCTTACATCAGAGTTTCCCTTTACACCAGAGGCCACAGTGTTTCCCCTTAAATCAGAGTCCTCTCCATACATCAGAGTTCCCATTCCTCCCCTCCACCTTAAATCAGGGCTCCCAGAGTATCCCTAATGTTAGGGTCCCCAGAGTTGTCCCTTATATCAGAGTCTGCCGAGTCCTCCTTTACAGCGTAAGGGAACTCTGGAAGTTCAGATGTAAAAGGGGAACTCTGTGGATTCAGATGTAAAAGAGGAACTCTGTGGACTCTGATGTAAAGGGGCACTCTTGTGATTAACTTCACATAATTAGAAATGTTATTTAATTGCAAAATATATGTTTATACTATAAAAATATTGCAGTGCGCCGCTAAAGTGTTCGGGTTTGACTTGAAGAAAAGGTGGCAACCCTACATGTAGCAAAGTTTCAAAGGTCAGAGCTGTGCTGATCCCTTTATCCCTTGTCCTGGGAGATCTTTGGAGCAGCCAGGAGGGCTTGTAGTACCAGCAGGCAGTGAAGCGGGGGGCAGTTCCACAGTGGAGAGGAGATACTTCTGCATGCTGTTTTGCACCATTTTGTGCTATTTTCCAAAGGAGACTAAGTGCTCCTAGTCCGCAAGTGACTTTTGCTAACTGATCCTTAAAGACTGATCATTTCCAAGAAGGAGAACAGTCCAGGAACTTTTCCCTGTACATAAGAAGGAAGTTGTTTCAGTGAAGTTGGGCATACCCCATCCAAGTTGTTAGCCCTAATAAAAGCAACTAAAACAAGCCCAGGGACTGATTTCTTGGGTCTAGATGTAAGTGGAAATTGCATGTTGCCTGGCTGTGCAGGAATAGGGGAGCCAGTTACCAGCAGCCCCTGCGAGGGTAGTGCTACATTACATATCTACTCTAATAAAAATTTCCCTGCCACAGTCCCCAAGAGCACTAGCCTGACTTAACCCACATTGTGTCACTATTTATTATCACTTATTGCCTGCAGGAATGTTAGTCAGGTAAGCATTTAATAATCTTGGCAGGGCGAGGGAGGCGGGGATGGGGAGGTAAGGGTAATTACTGTCAGATTTGGGTTCTCAGTACTTAACCGATGTACTGATCATGTCTTCTTTCCATATCCAAGAACCTCATTATTCACAGCCATTGGAGTCAGTCTCAAAATATAAGTGAGATGGATCCTAAAGGCAGGTAGGCATTAAGGAAGCATTCCAGCAAGGATATATGAACTAAGGCAGCCAGGTCTTTAGTCAACTTCTTTTTATTGGGGAGTGTTTAAAACCGGTCATACACTAGTAGGATTACCGGTACATTAAAATGTTTTTGTTTTTTGAACAATTTTAGATTTTCTGATTGTTGGCAAGGATCAAATCAATGGTCATTTTTTACTGCAGTGACCAAAAAGTTTGAAGGAGCAGAATGGAACATTTTTCAAATAATTTTTAACACTTCATGTGGTTTTCATTGGGGAAACATTAATTCCATAATCGAATGTTAAACGCTAAACAAAATTTTGAAGGAATTTGAAACAGCATTTGTCAAGTCTCTGCTGGCATTATCACACAGACACTGTGGGGTTGATTTACTTAAACTGGAGAGTGCAAAATCTGGTGCAGCTGTGCATAGAAACCAATCAGCTTCCAGGTTTTTTGTCAAAGTTTAATTGAACAAGCTGAGGTCAGAAGCTGATTGGCTACCATGCACAGCTGCACCAGATTTTGCACTTTCCAGTTTAACCACATCAGCCCCGGAAGGATTTCACACTTTAGGACCAGAGCCCTTTTTGCGATTTGGCACTGTGTCACTTTAACTGACAATTGCGCGGTCGTGCGACGTTGTACCCAAACTAAATTTGCGTCCTTTTTTTCCCACAAATGGAGCTTGGTGGTATTTCATCACCGATGGGTCATTTCTGATCGCCGCTATAAACAAAAGAAGAGCGACAATTTTGCAAAAATACCCAAATTTCTTACTTTTTGCTAAAATACAAATACAAAAAAAATATACAAAAAAACATGTTTTTTCATCAGTTTTGGCCGATTTATATTCTTCCTCATATTTGTGATAAAAAAAATCGCAATTGGCGTTTATGGATTGGTTTGCGCAAAGTGGCCGCGTTTACGGACGATGAGAATTAATTTCTGGGGTTTTTATTTATTTATATTTTTTTACTAGTAATGGCGGCGATCTGCGATTTTTAGCGGTACTGCGATATTGGGGCGGACATGTCGGAACGTTTTGACACTTTTTTGGGACCATTGGCATTTATACAGCGATCAGTGCTATAAAAATGCACTGATTACTGTGTAAATGCCATTGGCAGGGAAGGGGTTAACCTGCAGGGGGCGCTCTAAGGGTTAACTGTGTTCCCTGGGCGTGTTCTAACTGTGTTTGGGCTGCCCTAGCAGGGGAAGGGAAGTGATCACAGCTTCCATATAGAGGACATCACAGCCCTTCCCCCTCTCACAGAACGGAGGTCCGTTTTTACTTACATGGACCTCCATTCATTCATTCCGGGGGGGGCATCGCGGGTAGCCGGCGGAGATCGAGTCTGCCGCACCCACTCCCTGGCCCCCCCTGGACACAGTGAGCGTGCGCGCACACCTCCAGCAGCTAGCGCGCGCTCACAGTGAGCGATCTCGCAGCCGCCGTCTTATGACGGCGGTTTGCGTTATCGAACCACTTTGCGGTTGACGGTCGGCAAGTGGTTAAGTAAATCAACCCCTGTGTGTCTTTATGGACTTTGCTTTGTGCACTGGTCCAAATCATTTGGTGGAGGGGGGATCATGGTGTGGGGCTGTTTTTCAGGGGTTGGGCTTGGCCCCTTAGTTCCAGTGAAGGGAACTCTTAAGGCGTCAGCATACCAAGACATTTTGGACAATTTCATGCTCCCAACTTTGTGGGAACAGTTTGGGGATGGCCCCTTCCTGTTTCAACATGACTGCTCACCAGTGCACAAAGCAAGGTCCATAAAGACATGGATGAGCGAGTTTGGGGTGTAGGAACTTGACAGTCCCACACAGAGTCCTGACCTCAACCTGATAGAACATCTTTGGGATGAATTAGAGCAGAGACTGTGAGCCAGGCCTTCTCATCCAACATCAGTGCCTGACCTCATAAATGTGCTTCTGGAAGAATGGTCAGACATTCCCATAGACACTCCTAAACCTTGTGGACAGCCTTCCCAGAAGAGTTGAAGCTGTTATAAAGCGTGGACAGATCACTGAGTGTATGGATCACATTCCAGATCTTCTGGCAGGTAAACAATCCTTATGTGTGTCTTTTGACTTAGCTTTTTAGGTGGAGCCTCTCATTCTTTCTGGTGACCGTACCTTGCTGTCAGACACAGATCATTTTAGGGAGGTGGATTCTTCTAGATGTAGCTCGGGGCCAAAACACCTTTTTGGAAAGGAATTCTTGAGAAAAGACTCATCGCTTTCCTCAGGTGGAGCAATAAACACATCTCAACCAAGCCAAAAGGAAAGAGAGCCTAGATGATTAGCCTTTACAAATCCTCCTCCTCCTCCTAGATGGGGGGCAGATAAACTCCTATGCATCCAGGTGAGAGCCATAGAACAAACCTGTGTTCTGGGAGATAAAGCTGTTTGCTGGAGCCCAACCTGTGCAAACAAGGATTCCATAGCAAGATCTAAGAGTTCCGGGGCCATAAAACTGCTCTAATCTGCCAATAAACATAAAGACAGAGACAAATACCGCTCATTACGGATGTAGACAATATTCTGCTGGGCAATATAATGAGAGATTTAAATGGCAAGAGATGCCTTAAGTTAAATTGTATGTCAACCCTGCCAATGAAATTCACTTTTTGCCTCCTTTTAGTCAGTTAAATATACAATTGAAAGGGTTTTAATATATATGTTTGATAAGTGCAAAAAAAATATCCACTGGTCATGTCAAAAATTCTGAGCTGTCATGTGAACTCCACAGTTTTAGCATAAGGTTAGTCAGTTAGTAATTCGCTGTCCAAGTTTTATCTTTGACTACAGAACATTTTATCTCTATGTTGTGGAGACTGGAAAGTGGGTAGGTTTAAGAAGTTTAGCAAAAGACTCCAAGCAGGCTCCCATACAGACTCCTGAGCCGAGGCTCTGCGTCCATTCACACAGAGGCTCGGCCGCACCCCCTCTCTCTCTTAATTGGCTCACTGGCTGAGATTGACAGCCAATGGCTCCTGCTGCTCTCTCAGCCAATGAGGAGGAAGAACCCCCGGAGAGTCGGGGCTCTGATGCACATTGCTGGATCGCAATGGAGCTCAGGTAAGTATTAGGGGGCCTGCAGCACAGAGAAGGTTTTTTACCATCATGCATATGCATGATGGTAAAAAAACCTTGAGGCTGGATTCACACTGGAGCGCGCTCCAGCTCTTAGCAGGGGCCCGGTGCGTCCCCGTTCACCGTTTCAGGTCCAATTTAAGCACACATTTTGGGCTGAATTCGGACCTGAAATGGACCAAAAGACGCACAAGACCCCTGTGCAATTTCGCACTGGAGCCGCGATGTGTGAACTGGCTCCATAGAGAGCCTGTCACAATCTCCTGCTGTTGCAAATTGGATGCGGAGAATCAGCATTCAATTCATACTAGTGGGAACCCAGCTTGACACTTTAGAACCACTTTAAGAGCTGAATGCAGGTAGTTGTCTGGACTTTAAGGCCTCATACACACGGACGTTTTTTGACGCCGGCGTTTTCTGGCCTTTTTTGCAGCTCTCCATGTTAGTCAATGGCCCCATAAAAACGTCGGCGTTTTTGAGCTGTAGATGGCGTCAGTGAGCTGAAAGTAGAACCCACGGCCATCGCGTTCTGAGGCTGTAACGTTTTGGCTTTTTTTTACGCCGACGCCGCAAAACGCCAACAAACGCCAACTAATATTGTACCAGTGTTTTCCGGCGTTTTTTGATGCCGACGTTTGTAGGTTGAAAAATAGCAGAGGGATGATTTTTTTAAAAAACGCCTATTGACGCCGACGCTCACTAACGCTCACTAACGCCGATGCATAACGCCAAAAAACGCCAATTTTTTTTTCCTTGACGTCGGGCCCGACGTTTTGTTTATTTTTAAAGATACGCCCGTGTGTATGAGGCCTTAGGGTCTTTAAAAGGAATAAAACATTTGGAAGCAGACCTGTAGGCAAAGACCTCACAATACCCACCCACCACCCACCCCAATGTCTCCTTCACCCACAACCTTCCGCTCACTTTGTTCATTTTGTTTGGTTTGTTGCACTATAAAAATGAAGTTGTGGCACAGCAATATTATGCTGACATGCTTGATGTACAGAACAACTTTACCTGCTGGCAAGGTACTGTACAATGTAATTCAAGTGTTACTTTAACAAAAGAAAAAAAAGAGGAAAATTGTGGGACTTTATATGAGGCATGCGCCCGACTAGATAACATGAACATGGGGTAACTAGAGGATGTGTACAACCATTCCAACAGGCATATTATCATAGCATGTACAACATTTATATTCAGTAGAATCTTTATTACATATAATACCCCATAATGACAGTGTAATAATATAATATCGTAAGGATAAAATGGTGCATTGTATTATTCATCCATATAGAAACTCAAAGTTCAGGTTGACATGTTCACACAATGTGTTGTAAAAAAGTAATAAGTACAGGCCAATAATTCAAAATAGGTAAAATTGTTAGTAACAGTAAAATTGTACTGCCATCTATATAGCTCGACGCGTTTCATGGATACTTTTCCAATCTTCAGGAGCAGATGCAACATTATTAATCTATAAAAAGCAATCAGTATTATAGTGGGTAGGGAGGGAAAGACATTGTAAATAACAGGCATATAACTGGGATAGCAGCAGTGGGTAAATATCGGTTTCCCACTGATACTTACGGGTAAACCATGGGTCTGTTACTTTATCATGTTGAATTATTACCCTACTTATTTATTAAATACAAATTTTTTAAGAAGAAATAAAACATTGAAAAAACGTAACGGTTGCAGAGATTACTGCATTTTTTTCTTCTTGAACACTTTAAGGCCTTATGCACATTGAGCGTTTAACAACAATGCATGAGGCTGTGGCATTTAAGCAGTAATAAACCATTGGCTTTGTCATAATGTGCTAGTATGCATCACATACTAGAACATAATGTAAAACTTACCTTAGAACGAAGCCCTTCCAGTGGCGAGCTGTCACCGCTGAAGGCACTTCCATCTTCATCCGATCTTCCTTCCGGGTTCGTGGACTCCGGCTGTGTGAGTGGCCAGAGCCACAATGACGTCACTTCCATGCATGTGCATGGGAGCCGCCATTTCGGCAAAAGACTCTGAAGGAATGACATGGGCATGCTGTTCCTTCAAAGCGCATGTGACGGTGATGTCCCTGGCTGCATCTAAAGTAAATATCTCCTAAACAGTGCACGTGTAGGAGATATTTACTGTACATATAGGTAAGCCTTATTATAGGCTTACCTATAGGTAAAAATCATGCATGGGAGTTTACTCCCACTTTTAGGTGCAGGTGGAAGGTATAGGAGCACCACCCAGCCCCGCTGCCGACATCCTGTCAAACTCTGAGTCCAGTTGGATGGGGCTGGACAGTGCACCAAGTGGTACTAACATTTAGTGCAGTTTAAGGCCCGGATCTAAGCAGTCAGCTGGAGCCTCATGCACTGGGGCTAAACGCCTAAAGGGAACCTATGATAAGCCCAGCAGGACAAAGCAACAGGTCCACTTAACTCTTCCCATCCCTAAATGCACATACTCACATTTTCACCCTCACTGATCTGTGGAAAGGTGGAAAGTAAAGTAAGTGGTTTGCTTCCAGCAATAGAAGGTAGTGATGGGACAGTGAACGGTAGGTAAATACATGCTGCTGGGGGGCTATGTTGCATGTATAACGCAAAAGCACAGGTTCACTTTAAAAGGGTCAGTCCACCCAAATATTAGTACAGTATTCTGGTTATAGGTGGGGTTTGGTGGGCACTTATGACTTCTAATATCTCTCTAGCATCCACAAAATGGAAATATTTATTTTGCATGCCCCAACCCTCTAAGCCTCTAAGGATACATTTATGATTTCCTGTGTTGCCTTATGAATATGAAAGGTAACTTGTGCAATTATGGAAGAGCCAGAATTTTGTTTATTAAATTTTAGGGTGGGCCCCAGGGCTCTTCCATACCTTTTACGTTTGCCCAGAGTTCAGCTTCAAAAATGACCTTGCCTAATCAGCCATCGAAAACTAGTTCATGAGCATGGATGGTACAGTGGGCAGCTACTCCAGGTACTGCAAGGTTAAGGTGATTCTAAAGGCTCAGGGTTTTTAACCTTAAAGTGACGTTAAAGGTTCAGATTTTTAAAAAGATAACAAACATGTTATACTTACCTGCTCTGTGCAGTAGTTTTGCACAGAACAGCCCCGATCCTCCTCCTCTCAAGTCCCCTGCCGGCGCTCCTGGCTCCTCCCCCTGGACTAGTGCCCCCAATAGCAAGCCGCTTGCTATGGGGGGAATGGTGCGCACTTGCTCCCGAGCCCAGCTCTATGCGTCCATAAGACACATAGAGCTGCGGCTTGGGCCCTGCCACCCACTCTCTCCCCATTGACTCATTGGCTGTGATTCACAGCAGTGGGGGCCAATGTCACCGGAGGCGCCGGTATATTGACTTTTCTTTTTTTTTCTTGGCTCCTTGCTGTCTGCTGACAGCAAGTAGTGAGCCGATTGGTCAGTCATTAAAGACTATGTGTGTGCGCGCTGAACAGGCGACCATACATAGTCTGATTGGCTGCCTGAGCCAGTGACTGACTGGCATTGGATGCTGTGGGTGAGAGCGGGACTGTGGCGGATGTGCAGCACTCCGCCGGGTTTCAGTCCCGCCGACTCCCACGCCACAGACCATCCACTCCAGGCTCCAGCCCACTCACCGCAAGCGCAGCTCTGCACACTGACAGCCCGTTTTCAGCAAGCCGATCTCTGCACACTCCTGCCTGCCTATTAGAAGTACCCCACCTGTGATATTGGCTGAAAAGTACCCCCACCTGTGATATTGGCTGCAAAGTACCCCCATCCGTGATATTGGTTGCAAAGTACCCTATCTGTGATATTGGCTGCTATATACCCCACCTGTGATGCTGGGGCTCTATACATTGTCCTGTGATACTGGCTGCTATATACCCCACCTGTGATGCTGAGCTGTATACTGTGTCCTGTAATGCTGAGCTGTATACTGTGTCCTGTAATGCTGAGCTGTATACTGTGTCCTGTGATGCTGAGCTGTATACTGTGTCCTGTGATGCTGAGCTGTATACTGTGTCCTGTGATGCTGAGCTGTGTACTCCTGACACAATACGTGGAATACAGGGAACGCAGTGGGTGGATTCTATAAGGGGTGAGGCTTATTCGAAGTAGGAGTTGTCAAAAAGGAAGGGCGTGGCTTGGAGCCCCCCATCCTAAAATTTCACCAGCCGCCACTGAATCATATCCATACTCATGTGTTTCTGGGAGCTACTGCAATTATTGTTCTCCTCCATATGTCCCTCAGAGGAACGATGGTTCTAATACAAGACTGAGATCCTGAAGATACAGTACTGAGAATACAATCTGCAAGAGAGGCAGATTCTCCTCTGAATGTCATGAACACTACGCTATGCTCATTTAGAAGCATCACACAGCATACCTGGACTGTTGGACGAGCTTAGAGATAAGCTCCAGGCAAACAGCTAAATACACAGATGAAATATATTGAGGGAGCTGCCAAAGGTTTTTCCATCTGTCCAGTTCTGAGATTTATGCAACTCTGGCAGATAGCATAGTCCGGCATTCCTATACAGATCTATGGATATTCAAAACCCACTTATAGCAGTTCAAATGCAGCTCAGAAGAAGGTCAACTGCAAGTCTATTGCACCTGTTAAAGAATCATGAAGGGCCATTTATATCTTTGTGTTGTGGGGATGCTTGTGTTACCATAATGCATGTCAATGCACATTAAATGTCTTGTGTTGTGGTGGCATTAATTTTGAATGACACACCAACAAACTAAGGCAACTTACATTGGTTACAGCGTGCTGCTACATATGACAACACAGCATAGTGTGTTGTTTGTGTAGAGCCCTCTGCCTCTACGTAGGTGCTTAACCTTCTCCCGCCCGCGCCATAGCCGAATGACGGCTACAGCGCGGCTCTAAAATGCCGGGAGGACGTCAATAGACGTCCTCCCATTTGGCTGGTGCTGGGCGCGCTCCCGCGGGCGCGAGCGGCACGTGCACGCGCCGCTCGCGCCCGCGGGAGCGTGCCCGCGGGTCGGGCGGACCCGATGTCCGCCGGAGACCCGCGATCTCCTTTCAGAGAGGAGGAACGGGGAACCGCCGAAGTAAACACGGCGGTTCCCCGTTCTGTGAATGGGACATGACAGCTCTGCTGATCCCTGTCACTGGGATCAGTTAGATCTGTTATGTCCCGACCAGCCCCGCCCCCCCACAGTTAGAACACACCCAGGGAACATTTGTTAACCCCTTCACTGCCCCCTGCTGGTTAACCCCTTCAATGCCAATGACATTTATACTGTAATCAGTGGACATTTAAATTTCTGATCACTGTATAAATGTCATTGGTCCCAAAAATGTGTCAAAAACGTCCGACATGTCTGCCCCGATATCAAAGTCCCGATAAAAATCGCAGATCGCCGCCATTACCAGTAAAAAAAAATAAATAAATAAAAACGCCATAAATCAATGTCCATAGTTTGTATGCGCTATAACTTTTGCGCAACACAATCAATAAACGCCGATTGCGATTTTTTTTACCAAAAATATGTAGAAGAATATATATCGGCCAAAACTGATGAATAAATTAGTTTTTTTATTTTTTATTTTTGGATATTTATTATAGCAAAAAGTAAAAAATATTGTTTTTTTTTCAAAATTGTCGCTCTTTTTTTGTTTATAGCGGCGATCAGAAATGACGCAGAGGTGATCAAATACCACCAAAAGAAAGCTCTATTTGTGGGAAAAAAAGGACGCAAATTTTGTTTGGGTACAACGTCACAGGACCGCGCAATTGTCATTCAAAGAGCGACAGCGCTGAAAACTGAAAATTGGTTCGGGCAGGAGGGGGGTTTAAGTGCCCAGTAAGGAAGTGGTTAAAGAGAGATTTTTGTGTTAGGTGAGGCAAATATGGTCAGGTCTGACTGGAAGGCCTGATTGTTTTGATTCTGGGTCAGGGAGTGGCTGGTGACTCACAGGTGGTGACATCTCTTGGTTACCTCCCCTTTGTTTCTAGAGGGTTCTAGAAGGAAGGGTGTGGACGAGAGGTGGAGCTGCCTGGGGTGTTTGGGGAACCCTGACCAATCCCCAACTCTAATTGGCTGGGGAGGAGAGTTCAGGTGGAAGAGATGGAGATGGAGTAGTACGGAGGCTGTCAGGGCCTTGAGGAAGTCCCCAATCTGGGGGAGCGGGGGGTGACTTTGGCCTGGGGCTCGGGTGCATCCAGGAGGATAGTGAGATCCTGAAACAGAGGCACAAGGGAGAGAGCAAGTGGAGGACAGCAGGAGAGATTACTGCGAGGAAGATCTCCAGGAGAGGAACTACAAGTATTGTCAGGTGTCGGTGAGTGAGACACACCCTAGGAAGCTGGAAGAGGCACACCGGAGCAGATTGGGGTGAGAGACAGTCTGCGAAGGGTGCAAGAGCCAATTGGGAGTGTGGTGTCATGGGGCAGTGGAGTTGGGTCATTGCAGCCAGGAGGGCTGGTAGGACCTGAAGAGGATGGACTGGGAGCAGTAGTATACCAAGGCTAGCTAGCACACTTCTATTTTTGCTGCACTAAGGAACCCGAGGTCCCTGCCTGTAATAGGCGGTTCACCGAGGTGCTTCTAAACAGAATGCAGTCCTCACAATGTGCTAGCTAGGCCAGAAGCAAGTGTTGTGCTGGAGGAAGAGGAGAAGTGTATATACTGGAGTGTATATAGATGGTCCTGTTCAAGAACTGTTAATCTGCTGGGCATCCCATAATTACCCTTTACCCATCCAAGTTAAATCCCCTAATAAGAGAAAAATAAAAAACACAAGTACCGGCCTGTTCTTCCTGACTTCGGATGCAAGGACACATGTGATTGTGGGCAGAGTGACAGGTGAACCACTACTTCCAGCAACCCCTACGGGGGCATGGCTACATTTGGCAGCCCATTTTTTTCAATAAGCTGCCTTGATGCAACACATGTTAACACACAACAAAAATGTAAATGGATCCTGAAGGATCTTAGAAGCATCTCAAACTGATGTCAAATGGATGCCATCGACACAGGGTCAAGGTCCATCGACACAAGCTGTATGGTCACTGTCAGCATATGATTGGTCCTTACTACTACCCTTCTCTGTCTTCTTCTTTTTTTCTAGGAAAGGGGTTAATTGCAAGTAAAATGAAAGTACTTATACGAGTTGCAATTTAAAAATTATTTTAGTCTAGATGCACATCTTTGGCTTGATGCATTTTCCATTGAAATCAACAGATGTATAAGTTCCTCCACAGGATTTATTATACCCCGGCTAGGCTAGCGAGGATATTCCCATCCTCTGATGCTACTTGTTGGAGATGCTCTCACTCCCCGGCCGAGGTGGAACATATTTTCTGATTAAGGAATTCTGGAAAGATATCTCCACTTGTGTCTCTGAAGTCCTCCAAGCCCAGATTCCATTATCACAGAGGGTATGCCTCTTGGGTTTGGTGGAGGATGTGGTTTCCTCCCAAGCACATAGAACCCTACTCAATATAGTCCTCTTTTATGGTAGGAAAGCTATCATACTACAGTGGAAAAAACCTCAGGCCCCCTCACTGCCATTTTGGAAGGGTTTGGTTAATTCAGCTATGCCACTCTATAAAGCAACCTATATGTCTAGGGGCTGTCCGAAGAAATTTTATAAGGTATGGCAACCTTGGATTGACTCATCGTCCACAGTGGGTTAAACAATATAAGCACATGGGAAATCAATTGACTCATGGTATTATTGTACACATTCTATCAAATGGGCTCCTCTAATGCATCAAGGTTTCCCACGGCTAATGATGATGTAATCTTGATTACATAATGTTACTTAGTTGACAAATCTGGTCTATTGGTGGTATCCTAGTGGGAATGTTAAATTACCTTGTGAGTATCCCTGAATTAAGGGAATTGGTGGGTCTAAGCTGCAAGTTCGGGGTGCTGGGGCGGGGGTACCAGGGTCATCTTGTTTTGTTTTGGTATTAGATAGCTGATCTATGTTAGTCAGTGTGGAGGCCATGTGTGATCGACTGGGCGACTTTGGTTTGCTGCCAGAGTTGTCTGTATAAATGTTGTTGTCTGTTACATCAAAATTTAGTAAAAAGAATAAAAAAATCAACTGATGCATTAATATGTCATGCATTCATTAAGATGAGCGTCAATATGCATCATGATGCACACTGGTGCACCATAACACATTATTGGCTTGTTTACACTTGTAATTGGAGGCAGATAGAAAGTACCATTTTTATTGTCCCCTCAATTGCTCCCCCTTAAGCTTCAAAGGTGACAGTTGGGGGTGTATATATGCCATGGCCATAATGCTTTCCTGTCAATCCTACTGCCTGCCCAATGTGACCCCATCAAGTGAATGGGGCCATGTTGCAATTGCATGTACGTGGTTGCGGCGAGGTAAGGTGACATTTAGGGGGTCAAAACAAGCAGTGAGTATTCAACATACCTCACTTCCTTCAAACACCTCTAAAAAGTGTTCCCAGTGTAGCAGTCCTTTCAGATGTGCAAGAGTTTGTAAACAAGCCCTTAAACTCACTATAATGTATGACAACATGTGCTGATGTGCCTTATGACATGCATTGACATCCAATACAATGTATTGCGATGAACTTTCAAACATGCGATGACGTGTTTCAAATATATATATATATTCAAAAGAAAATGCATCAGGAGAATGAAAAGGTGAACTAACACCCTATACCAGAGATATGCAATTAGCGGACCTCCAGCTGTTGCAGAACTACAAATCCCATGAGGCATAGCAAGACTCTGACAGCCACAAGCATGACACCCAGAGGCAGAGGCATGTTGGGAGTTGTAGTTTTGCAACAGCTGGAGGTCCGCTAATTGCATATCCCTGCCCTATACCCTGCCCACTCTTCTGATCACACTTTGTAGGTGATGAGCTGTCAGTGCCCACGGAGCTGATTCAGTGGTTCTAGGACTTGGAATCCCCGCTCTTCTCTTCTTTCTGCAGGACTACTGGGACAGATCAGAGCGATTCTCGGTACCGGTGCTGAGCAATTAGAATCACTTGGATCCATCCCAGAATTTCTGCTGTAAGAAGGGTGAGAGGAGCTGGGATTCCAAACCCCTGCATTTCTACATCGGCTGGGTGGACACAGACAGCTCATCACAGTGGGATCCGGGGGGTGGGGAGGCTGTAGGGTGTAAGTTGACTTTTTCATCTCCTCTGTAAAAGTGAACTTACACTTTAATGAATTATTCATTTCTGCATTAACTGAAGTTTTTTTTTTTTGTTATCTGTATGGAATTTTTTTAAGGTCAGTCCACTCAAAATTAATAATTCCTTTTTGGTGGATGCTCGAGAGTTAAACAACTTAACAGTTTCTCATATGTCTTGGGAACAATATGGCTAAAGCTCCGTGGGCAATTTTCAGTTACTCAATCAAGCTACTAAAATTCCTACAATCACTAAACATAGTGATTGATCACCAGATGCAACATATGGCTCCTATTAATTAAGCTACATAAGTAGCAGTTCATCTTACATGACTGCACAATGCTTCAGGTGTATGCCATTGATCACTACTACATGGCATTTGTGTAGCTCATACAATAGGGCCCATTTATTGCTTCTGATTAGAGATCAATGTATATTCTTAGTGATTTATCTCTAGCAATTTTAGAAGAACTGTGCTACTAAAAATTGCCAATTTAGCTCTAGCCCACGGTGAGATCTGAGTGCCAAGTTCCTGGGTCTGCACACCCGCTGTGCCCATTACAAGATGCTTCCACCATCCCTGCTGCAGAAAATGTAATAGGAAAGAGCTGAGGCACACAAAGGTGGGTGAGAACACCTAAATCTCCCAGGTGGACAGGGATAGAGGCAGGTACTATGGCAGGGAGAACTCACTGCTGGATCATCATATAAAGACCCAAGGGCTGACTGACTTACTACCATTCTCCACCCATAACTAAAATATCACTTTTGAGTGGACTGGCCTTTAATGTCTACAGACTGTAACATAAACCAGACACTGAGAACTGCATAGAAAACAAGCATATGCGTTGCTCAAACAGTTGCCTTAAAACACTGGCATGCTGACACTTGGGGTTCAATTATAATACAAATGATCCTGTGGGTATCACAATAATAATAATAACTGTATATTGGCTGATTTAAAAAAAAAAACGAGGAAATTAGCGCTTGTGTAAGTAAAATGAAGAAGTAATCTGACCAATTACTATAGTCAAGCACCACAATTCTGCTCCTAATAGACCACTGGATACACACTTTAACATCTATAATCCAACAAGAAGGACATCATGACACTTGGGAACCATAAGCAACACATACCATTGATACTTGGCATTGCAGAACAATGGGGCGCCAACACTGCACGCCAGAGTACTGACAATCAGTGTCCAGCAGCAATGATGCAATGACACATGCCATCCCAGAACAACTGTGCTTAGACTTGGAGCCTCCAAAATGGCACACCGAAGGTGACAGAATTGTAAGGGTTGCATTGAGAAAAATAAATAATTTAGCATTTGTCGTTCGTAGGAAAAAACACAAAGCCAAAAAAAAGAAAAACATGGCACGGTTTTCACAAATTGCCCAGCATACTGTAAAATTTCTGTCATTCAAACCTATGATTCACAGACAAAAACCACAATTGGAAATCAAGCCAATAGTAAAACTCAAGATACTGGTTCTTGGTTCTGAACGTTTGCCCTAAAAAGTGGAAGATCACCTAGCAAAGATACATAGTTGTCAGCATTTCAAAATGAAAGGGTCAGTCTATGTAAAAGTGATATTTCAATTCTTGCTAAGTAGTTAAACCCCTAACAGTTTCTCATATGTCTCGGAGACTCATGGTTAAATCTCTGCGGTTGAGTTCCTGCGAGTGCACACCTGCCACAACCATTACTAGGGGGTTTCACTTTGCATGACGATTTTTATACATTTTTATATCACTTAGAATAAATAGACTTGAGAGTCCCTGAATTTGGGCAGGAATAATCAAAAATTCAAGATAAGCTATAGCACAGCTAGATCCAGGGTTGAGTGATCTTGTCATGGGAACCCTGATAAGATAGAAGAATCAAGCAGATGAAACCCACTAGACGTTGCCCATTAAAAACATCCCTTTTGGGTGGACTCTTTTAGATGTAACAGCCCTCTGACACCCTAAAGGCCAGATAGCACCTAAAGAGGCAGGGGCAAGCTAGCATTTCACCCCAGGGTTGATATTCGGTAATACTCTGATGCCAAGTTAGCATACTTGAGAAAATCACACATGATACCTTCTTAGACAAAATGGACATGTTGAACTTTAATAACCATGGAACTTCCCAGGGACAAATCTTAAAAAGCTCGACTCTGCCTGGAAATTCGGGGCACCATAACACCTAGCCTGCAGCTGCTAACATCTTATAAGACCAGTTCCAGGTATACTTTCTTGCTAAGCTAGCTTATGAAAGCATGCCATGTCTAAGATTGTCTCAGAAGACTGCAGATCACAATGCTTCCCATGACATGGTTTATTAAACTGCAACTGCTTTAAGGAATTACATCTTCTATGACAAATCTGTAGAGTTGTCCAGGACACCATGGCCAAATTTAAAGAGACCTGGGTTCCATGGATTACCCACGTTCTACAAGTTGATTATGATCACCAACAAACAGACTCATCATCGTCTAACCCACCTTGAACTGGTGGAACCCTGGTTTTCCTAAATGCTCCAAGGGGCTCAACCATTCCCGTTCTCTCCCTCTCATACCCTTCATTCCAGAACACCCAAACCTTTCCCGTTTCCTGCTCTGTTTTTACCGCTCCCATCTCCTTAACTTTGGTGATGTTATGGCTATCAAAATAGCTTTTAATGTATCACATAACAATATTGTACTGCGCTGTAACACCTTTACTCCTTCCACCCTATGGATACGTTTAGCCATATATGTTTACATTCTGTCGTTTTTAATGGTCCTTCTAGATGGCTGTCCTCTATTCCAATCAGTATAGAATCCATGAACAAATCCCCTGCTGAATGAGAGCCCAACAGAACCAATGTCACTTTGGTGGCCTCTATGTCTGTAAAGTTTTTTTTCCTCCAGCTTGTGACCAATTGGCCCATGCTAGGTCTATGGACAGGCGGGCGCAAAGGGATGTTAAACCATCCTGTTTGGTATGAAAAAATGGAATGGAAGCGGTTGCAAACCTTTTCAAGTTTTGGAACTGGACAGACAGAAGTAATCAAATGCCGGCCCATATACAAATAGTGGCCATACAGGCTTCCATTTTTTTTTTCCGATTGATATGCAATTCAATCAAAATAAATAATTGAATAACCATAATTTTCGAATTAGACTAATTTTCAATCAGATTCAATCACACTGATTCAATCGGATTATGAGATTACATGTGGAAACAGAGATGCCATTCAATAACTATTAATCAAAATGTGGCATATCGATCGAATGGGTTGATTTTTTTTTTTTTTAATTATATTTGTGAGAGAAGGATCAGAAAACAAATTGATCACATATCGAAACATGTATTACCACCATAACATTGAGCTTCCAATATCCGCATGAAAAACTGACAGGCAGATCTGATTGGACCGCTTGCATGAAAGCACCCTAAAACTCCTAAGGTGGTCATACACACTTCGATATATATATAAACTGTATATAGGCACTGCAGTTTTCGTATATATTTGCTAATATGTGCAAATAAAACACCTTGATATACAATCAATTTCTTTCCTGATCGATCGCTCCCGATAGGAATAATGGAACATTAATGGAATCCATTCAGTCAATATGACACACACGGGGAATTAGAAGATAAGATCGCAAGTTATTGATCACACCTCTGTTTCCACCATGCAGTCTCATAATCTGATCACTTAAAATACAATCAGATTGCTGACCAAACATAATGGTACTGCCGATCCATGCAAAATGATTGATATTTTTCGGCCCTGGATGATCTACTCAGTTTGATTGAATCAGACATAAAGTGAATCTAACCTGATCGGAAGGGAATTTATGCCTAATCATTTGTTTGCCAACTTTTCTTTTTGATCAAATCCCACATTGAATGGATAATAAAATCGAAATGATAATTATTGACCCCATCACTGTTTCCCCCTATGTGATCTCATAATCTGATCGATTCACATCCAAAAAAAATTAGTGGACAAAGCATCTTGGTGCTGCTGATCAATGCAAAACAGTCAATAATTTTCCACCTTGGCCAATCCACTCAGTTTGATAGAATCTGATTGAAACTGAGCCTAAAGCTGGATACACACTATACAATCTTCTTTAGATTTTTTTTCCTTTAGATTTACCAAAACATATAATATGAGGTAAAACCTAAACACTTTCAATTTGTGTGCATTCAGGCAGGCCCTTGCACTACATACTTGAAGGTAAATCTAAGAGCCCATACACACTATACAACTTTTGTTGTCTGATTTCCTTTAGATTTACCAAAACCATGTAGTGCAAGGGCTTGCCTGATTGCATACATGTTGAAACTCTTATGGTTTGACCTCATATTATATGGTTTTGGTAAATCTAAAGAAAAAAATCTAAACAGAATTGTATAGTGTATATCCAGCTTTAAGGAAATTGAACAACAAAAGTTGTATAGTGTGTATCCACCTTAAACCAAACGGAAGGGAAGTTATGCCTGTTCAGTAGTTTGCTGATTTGATTTGGATTGAATCGCACATTGATCGAATAATAACATCAAAGTGTGTATGGCCACCATTAAACCTACCTACTGAAAAAAAAAAAATATTAAACAAGAAATATTAAACAGGGACCCTTGACTGCTCATCTCCTGACTCACAATGTGGTCTCAGAGGACCAACGACCCTTATATAGAAAATAACGTCACTTTGTAAAACTTAACTGAAGATACTTTTTGTTTTTTAATCCCACGATTAAAACAAAATAGAATGCAAGTAATAAAAAATCACATTGTAACGAGTTTTGAAATATAAAAACACAAATTCCCAGGGATAAAGTCTCCCCACTAGGGATGGAAGAGTGGGAATGTGTGCATCATCTGCAGACCAAGAATCCTGGCTCTAAGGTAAAGGTAAGACATACCTGTACAGTCATTAGTGAGTTGGGTTGTGAAGAGTTAGGTCCTCTGCAAAGTTTAAGAAAAGTTCTTCCCTGCTGTTCTCATTCGCCTCCTCCAGGCTGATGTGGGTCCTTCCCAGCCAGACTCCCAGCTGCTCCTTCCTCCTCCTCAGCACTTGATCTGATAGCAAGTGGAAAAGAGAGAAGAAAGGCGGCCAGGCAGCCAATTATGAAAGAGAAGGTGGATAGAGAAAAGCCCCGCAGCTAATCACTGACATTCAAATCTCCCTGAGCGCCCCTCCTTTCCCTGCTACCTTCCCAGGGATGGCTGGAGTAGTGTGTGGCCCCCTCCTGCAACACTCTGTGCTCCCCTACCTAAGAGTTTCTCTAGTATCTTTCCCTAATAAAAGCTGGAGCAAAGAAGATCATTTCATCACAGGCAAATCATCAATATACCTGTGTGAGAAGCCTCAGAAGGAGCTGTGCATGCATTTGCACGTTAGCTACAGAACACAAAGAATTATTTGCACAATCAGAAGGTGCAACCTCTACCATAGCCACATAGACAAATACACACTCCAGCACAGTCCAAGCCTGGTTCTGGGTGGAAAAAAAAAATACTGGGGGCAATTCATTAGGGCAATTGCGACACATTTCTGCTGGTGTAGATATAGTCGCAAATTCACAAAAACCTTGCAACATTTTCATTGTTAGTACCGTAGCAAGCAAGAAATTCAAGTAATTCTTATTAGTGGTGGGTGGTGCAGGGGCGAAAAATAAACCTGAGACATCTACCCCCTTCCTGGTCTCTCCAGCCTGCCACCCCACACCAACACCCCCTCGGTCGCCGATCGATTGGCACTTACCCCATCCAGGTCGCAGCTGCAGCTTCCCCCTTCCGTCTCCTCCGTGTCCCAGCAGTCGCTGCTTCTCCTCCCGGCCAATTGGGTCTTAGGACTCCCAGCCAATGGGGTCTATGGACTCTCGGCCAATCGGTTCTCAGGACCCGATTCCCGATTGGCCGGGTGGAGAAACAGGAAGACATTAGGGAATATTCATTCGGTAATGTCACACAACTGGGTGGGCTCAGGGCGCAGTGCCCTGCACCCTGAGCCCACCCTTTTTTGAAGCCAATTAGAGCCTCAGGCTCTAATCACGTGTTCCAAAAAAAACCCCACATTGAAATCCATGCATCTGGTGCCCCGCATGTAGATTAGGGGCCGGGCACATGAATTAGGGGGTTATCGCTCCTGCGCCCCTTATGGAGCAGCCGCCACTGTATTAGCAACACTTTTACTGTATGAGACTAATTCATAAAGAAGTACCGCCACGTCGGTAGTAAGAGAAGTGGAGGTGAATAAGGCCCCTTCCATGTTGGAGCATATTGTCGACTATGTCGTATGTGTAATTATTGTGTTGGATCTTTGAGACAGTTCTGCAACAAAAACTAAAGTGGTTGTAAACCACAAACTTGAAATATGAACAAAGCATATCCCTCTATAGCGTGTACTTGTCTCCATTAAGAGAGAAATAGGAACTACTAACAACTTACTAAAGGCAAATAGACTGTGCACTCTGCAAGTACAGTTGCTCCAGAGCTTAGTAAACGAGGTAAAGCATCACTTTGCAAAGAATATTCAATCACGTGCAAGGAAAATGAAAAACAACTGTATTTTTGCTTGCACATGATTGGATGATGGAAGTCAGTAGAGCTTCCCCTCATTTACTAAGCTCTGTGCAACTGCACTTGCAGAGTGCACAGTCTATTTGCCTTTAGTAAATTAGTGTCATTTCTGTCTGCTGCTTTGTTCCTCTGCTATCAGGATAAATCACTTCAGACACGTTTTCCTGACGCCAAGAGAAAAAAGGTGACAGGGGAGGGATCTCCAGCGGATTGACATCCTCAGCTCTGTTCCTGTGTCCCTTCCCTCCAACCAGCTCTCAGATCTCTCCTCACTGAGCTCTGCAGTGCGATTTCAGCTCTCCACCCCCTTTTATCTTAAAGTCTCAAGGTTTTTCACCTTAAAGCGGAGGTCCGCCACCCCTTTAGAAATTTTAAAGTCAGCAGCTACACATACAGTAGCTGCTGACTTTTAACATTAGGACACTTACCTGTCCTGGAGTTCAGCGATGTCAGCACCTCCGCCGATCTTCGGATCGGCTGGTCGGGTGCTGCCGCAGCCATTGCGGGTAAGGGTACCCGGCAGTGTAGAGTTTTGAAGTCTACACTTCAAGAGTCTACACTGTCTAGAAACATTGAAGCGCGCTGCGGTTCTTCACTGGCCCAGCGGCGGGGGAGGAGGAGAAGGGAGGAGCAGGGGGGCAGGCTGCTGACATAATCCGCTGCAGCCTGGGCTCCAGGAAGCAGGGACAGGTATCCGCTCCCCCCATCCCTCAAAAGGTGCCAAATGTGACACCTGAGGGTGGGAGGAATCTGATGAGCGGAAGTTCCACTTTTGGGTGTAACTCCGCTTTAATGCATTCTATGCATTAAGGTGAAAAATCTCCTGTACTGCAGCTCCCCCCAGAGCCCACCTTTTACTTACCTGAACCCGATCGTTCCAGCAACCTGGACGAGCATAACAGCTCCAGCCGCTGTCTCTTGTCATCATTGTATAGATTGATAGCTGTCCTGCTGTCTGTTTCAATGGGTGCAGCAGCAGGACTTGGGCGCGCGCCCGCACAAGTGCCCCCAGGGAAAGCGCTTCTCCGAGGGGGCACCCGGTGAAGAGGAGGAGCCAGGAGTGCTGCCAGAGAACCCCAGAAAAGGAGGATCGGGGCCACTCTGTGCAAAACCCTCGCACAGAGCAGGTAAGTATGACATGTTTGTTATTTAACCACTTGCCAGCTGCCCGCCGCAGCGATAACTAGTATTGTGAGTGCGCGCCGCTGGAGGCACGCTCGCACGCTCACTGTGTTCAGAGGGGGCAGGGAGTGGGTAGGCCGGACTCGATCGCCGCCGGCTACCCGCAATGCCCACCCCCCCCGCAGTGAGAGAACGGAGGTTCGTGTAAGTAAACACGGATCTCCGTTCTGACAGAGGGGGAAGGGCTGTGATCACAGGCTTCCTGTATATGAAAGCCATGATCACTCCCCTCCCCCTGCCAGCCCAGCCCCCATACAGTTAGAATACAGTGAGGGAACACAGTTAACCCTTATAGCGCCCCCTCCAGGTTAACCCCTTCACTGCCAGTGTAATTTACACAGTAATCAGTGCATTTTTATAGCACTGATCGCTGTATAAATGCCAATGGTCCAAAAAAGTGTCAAAATGACTAAAAATCGCAGATCATCGCCATTACTTATCTGCCCCCCCCCCCTGTTGTCACATTTGGCACCTTTTGGGGGGAGAGCAGGCACCTTTTTTTGACAGGTACCCGTTTCCCACTTCCGGCTCACTTCTTCCGGAAGTGAAACAGTAAATTCTTACTGTATGCCTTGGCTGCTTCTGCACTAACTTTGGAGAATAACCTATGGAATCCAGTAGCCCTTTCAGTGGTAAGGACTACAAACAATTGATTGAGTTTGTAATAGGGGGGTCAAATTGATTGAGCAGGATTGAATTTTTTTGAATGAACAAAATGTGTAACTGTAAATGTGATTTTCTTTTGGCAAAATAAATATTATAATGCCCATGTTCTAGTCGCAAAAGAATCCTGTTAAATAATTCTGGGATTCCATTCAAGTAGAAGGTCTGGATGACATTTTAAGGGCCTTCGAATGAAATTATTTGAGGCGAGATGAGCATACCGACATTTTAATGAAAAATGTACCTAAACAGCTTCTATTCACTTCAATTGGAAATGATGTGTAACCTAGGTTTCAGAAACTGGGTGATTCCACCAGAAGCTTCTCTGATAGGTACTTTGTTGAAGATTTAAGCCAGCCATGGATGGAGGGACATGATTGAACCCTTCAAGGTGACCTTGGCACTGTATCACTCCTTTAGCAACATCAAAGCACACGCTGGTGCTCACTAGATGCTCTACCTTGGTCAGCATTATTCAACCCACTTCCTCTGAGTCTAGGCCATCCTAGACCCCTCTCAAACTGTGACTGGACAGTGAAAGGAGAAGCAGTAGAATGTTGAGTTCATCTTTTTGTCACTCTGCTCTCTCCTCCTGTTAGCATGCTCCTTGAACTGACTGGCTCCCTGTGCTGCTTCTTCCTCTCACACTCCAGCAGGGACTGCAAAAGGTTGATAAAAAAGACAAATAATCTCCAAACTCATGGTTGCTCATTTAAAAAGCAGTATTACAGGCAATAGAATTTAATTGTCTCTGAACTTAACAAACAAAACATACAATTGACCAGTTGATGTTATATCTTGTTTATCTACTTTTTGAAAATGGGAAGCATGGCGATTTACAGGATCAACCAAAGTTCTAAGTATTGAGAAACAGGGAAGAACTAGGCCAAGCAAGCACTGGGCCATGCAAGCATTGGTGAAGCAGGAAAGAAATGAGCCAGGCAAGCAGTGGGGAAGCAGTAAAGAACTGACCTAGGCAAGCATTGGGGAAGCAGACAAGAACTAGGCCAAGCAAGCACTGGGCCATGCAAGCATTGGGGAAGCAGGAATGAAATGAGCCAGGCAAGCAGTGGGGAGGCAGTAAAGAACTGACCTAGGCAAGCATTGGGGAAGCAGACAAGAACTAGGCTGGGCAAGCAACGAAGAAGCAGGAAAGAACTGAACCAGGCAAACATTGGGGAAGTAGGTAAGAACTGAGCCAGGCAATCAATGAGGAGGCAGGCAAGAAGTGAGCTAGGCAAGCATTGGGGAAGCAGGCTAGAACTGAACCAGGCAAGCAATGATGAAGCAGGAAAGAACTGACCTAGGCAAGCATTGGGGATGCAGGGAAGAACTGGGCTGGGCAAGCAATGAAGAAGCAGGAAAGTACTGAGCCAGGCAAACATTGGGGAAACAGGCAAGGACTGAACCGGGCAAGCACTGGAAAAGCAGTCAAGAACTGAGCTAGACAAGCAATGAAGAAACAGGCAGGAACTGAACCAGGCAAGCAATTATGAAGCAAGCAAGAAGGGAGCTAGGCAAGCTTTGGGGAAGCAGGCAAGAACCAAAGGCAAGCACCGGAGAAGCAGGCAAACATTGAACCAGCAAGCAATGCACAGCAGGTAACCACTATGAAGGTAAAGCATAGAACTGTTGAGTTCCTTCTATACATCACCAGTGTCACCTTGTTTTCTTTTTTTTAGATAGTACATTTATATACTGTAGCAAAAAAGAGCCATTTGTGAGGGAAAAGGGATTCAGGTCCATAAGTACGACCATCCCCCAAAAAAGGGTTGATTGGGTGCTTTGCCCAATACTTGCTGTATAACCAGGATCGGGGACAGCTCACTAGAAGGAATGAACTTAGACACTGGACAATAGTGTGACTTTCCAGACTTATCCACATCTAGCCACAGAGGCCACATGCATCAACCGCAACTTCTCCCAGCAGTATACCGTATACAGAAAATTACAAATTTCAGCGGGATATACATAATTACATAGTTACTAGGCTAGTCAGGTTGAAAAAAGTCCATCCAGTTCAACCAATAAAAAAAGAAAAAAACTAGAAAAAAAGAAAAAAGGGATGCTGTGGATAGAATTGAAGAGGCACCTGTAGCAGGTATCAATGGTGGACAGACACTTTTAGATGAATATCGATGCCTACAACTAGCTTGTATCCCTACCTCCTGACCTCTATTAACTCTGCATAAAGTATGCTGCCTATAAATACTCCACTACACTGGGAGCCACTCAAAATGTAGACCAGCATTACCCTTGGCTTATTTTTTACACTTTGGGAAGTGCTGCCTAAAGGCCTGTACACACGCTGCGAATTTCGGACGGGAATTGTCGTCCAACAGCTTGTCATCCGAAATTCTTACCATTAGTATGCTCCTTTCGACAGCCGATTGACATTTTTCATCAGACAAAAGCTGGGTGTGCAGACTAGTAAATTTTTGTCGTATGATAACCCCGCATCCTATTTTCGTTCAGTTAGTATGGTTTTCGTACGAAAAAAATAATACCACTGAGGCTACGCATGCTCAGAAAGGAAAAAAAGATGCAAAAATACTCAAAACATTACGTCACTTCTGACGTTGAGTTCGGTCGAACGAAAATTTCTTGTATAGTCAGTATGCTTTACAAAATCATGGACACGTGCGTTTCACAAAAATCAGAAGCGCGGTAGTACAACACTCGAACCGTGTGTACGAGGCTTTAGAGACCTGTCCTCCGAGCTTTTTTAAGTAGATGTAAACCCAATCACTTTAATCGAGTATAATCTATAACAATAATTATAACTTTTACAATATTTTTAAATCCACAGCTTTCATCAAAATAACATCTGGTGTTCCCTACATGAAGGTCCTACTTTCGCCATAGGGTGACACCACTCTGTGCATGTCTCCCAATTGCTTTCTTGTCTTGTCACCCTATCACAGGCTGCAGAGACATGTCCCACTGTTGCCATCATCATCAGTAGTGATGAGCTCAGGCATATTAGGGTCCTAGTCCGAACCCACCTGAGCAAGCCGCCAAGAAGCTGTCACTGAACTGGGTCATTCAAATGCTGCCAGGGCATTCCTCACCCCGCAGCCGCACATATACAATGAGCATGTATACATGCAGCTGCAGGGAAATGCCACTTGTGATTGGCCCAGTACAATAACAACCTCCTGGTGGGCTTGCAGTGGGTTTGGACTAGAATCCTAACATGTTTGAGCCCATCACTACTGATGATGATGAGAACAGTTGGACTTGTCTCTGTAATGTATGCCAGATACTTGTAGTCTCTGCTATGGAGGAGCCTGTGATAGGGTGACAACACAAGAGAGCAATTGGGAGATTGGGACAGACCATTGTCACCCTATATCAGGAAGTGGCTAAACTAGGACCTTCATGTAGGGATCACCAGGTGTTATTGTGATGAAATCTAAAAAATTAACAATATTGCAACGTACTTTTGATGTTATAATGTTATAGATTAAACATGTCCTGAGAAATGCCATATAGCAGTACGTGTAGACAGGAAATGGATGTAAAGAGGCTGTGGGAGATATGCAGCACTGAGATGCCATAAAGGAAAAAAAAGGGGGGCGGGGGACACTTTTTTTTTTTTTTACCCAATTTCTTTTCAAAAACAAGTAGTAAAATAAAAGGTAAAGAATAGAAGTAAGGGTAGAGTACAGAGAGCAAAGGCAGAGGCTACTTGAAATATATTATGCAGATGCCCAGCAGGCCAGCGCCAATATATGACAATAATATATTAAAATGATGCATATATTTAAAACAAATGGCAATGTTGTAAATGGGAAATGGAAATGCCTGTCCATCCCTATTTATTTATGCTCCACCAATGTAATTGTCCCATTATTCCCATAGTGGAGTCTACTATCGACTAGACCCCAGGCACTGGTCTCCATGAACCTGTATTTACACAATAAAACTAAGTGGCTCACATGTACAGCTGTCCTGTATGTGGCCACGTCTGTCAGCAGAGAGGACCAGAAGGTGATCATTTATGTTGCATTTAGCTCTGTGATTAGAGCCTTCTTATGGGAACATTCTACACCTATTTTTTTCTTTCTGCCATCAAAGACCATAAAACAAACAGCACAGATGTGGTCTCCTGGGCGAGGGGGTTCAAAGGTTTCATAAACCATAAAAACACACCTTCCGCTCTCATTTACTACAATGCCATGCCTGGGAGGTAAAACATCAGGTGGTTGTGCTCCATCAGAGGAGACTAGCTCATTCATAGCTATAGACAAGATGTCTTATGTAGAAATCCCTGTGCAAGAACTGGAATCCCGTCAATTATGTAAGTTGTTTGACTTGCATGGATCTTGTATGTGGTTATGGTTTAACAAAGATTTCCCATTGTTCGAACTGGTGTAGGAAGCAAAGGCTAGCCCTATGAAAGGGTCAACCTACTTTAACTATACAATAGCTATTTTATTGTTAACCTGACCTTGTCTAAATGACCTAGTACCTGTTTTTCGCAAATATCTGTGTTAGCTTAAAGCTGAATTCCAGGTAGGGCAATTTTTACAGTTACATTAGTCCGGCTTGTATGTAAGTATGGGCCATACCTGTAGAATTCCTGTGGCATCACTACTATAGGGATTACTACTAACTTCCGTGTCTCCAGGCTACTACAGTGATCTCCAATAACTCCCAGGCCCCCGGGCTTCTACAGTGATCGCCAATAACTTCCAGGCCCCCAGGCTTCTACAGTGATGCGCCAATAACTTCCAAGCCCCCAAGCTTCTACAGTGATCTCCAATAGCTTCCAGGCCCCCAGGCTTCTACAGTGATCTCCAATAGCTTGCAGGTCCCCATGCTTCTAGGGTGATCTCCAATAGCTTCCAGGTCCCCAAGCTTCCACAGTGATTGCCAATAACTTCCCACCTCCCAAGCTACTACAGTGATCTCTACTAGCTTCTGGACCCCCAGGCTACTACAGTAATCTCCAGAAGCTTACAGACACCCGTGCTGCTACATTGATCTCCAATAGCTTCCAGGCCCTCAGGCTTCTACAGTGATTTTACTACCTTTCAGGCCCCCAGGCTACTACAGTGATCTCCAACAACTTCCAAGCCCCCAAGCTTCTAAAGGGATCTCCACTAGCTTCCAGGCCCCCAAGCTTCTACAGTGATCTCCACCATCTTTCAGGCCCTCGGGCTTTTACAGTGATTTCCAATAACTTCCCGGCCCCAGGCTACTACAGTGATTTCCATTAGTTTCCAGGTACCAGGCTACTACAGTGATCTCCAATAGCTTCCAGGTTCCCCTAGAGCTGCTGCCTTGCTAAATTGAGCACATGCGAGGTTGCTGGCTTGGAGAGCCATCTCTGATTGTATAAGTTGTAAAGGTGGCATACATCTCCATGTCCAATCAGAGAACACTTTGCATTCACAAATGCAAAGATGTCACGCACCTGGTGGTGGAGTCTGTCTTATGCAGGAAGCAACCACTCTTGCGGCCCTGGTTCGAGGGTCCCTGGTAGAGCAGACAGGGAGCACAGGAGCTCAGGGGGGCACGAGGGTTGGACAGGATCCCTGGTGGTGGTGCGGATGGTCCAGTGAAGGTCGTGCAGGTAGCGGGTGGTCGTACAGGCCGAGTCGGCAACAGGCAGGCAATGTGGTACAAAGGGTTCAGGCAGAAGGGTCGTCAGGTGCAGGCAGGGTCGTTAATGGGCTGGCAGTGGAAGTACACAAGGGTCAGGCAGAAGAGTTGTCGTGGGCAAGCTGGGGGTCGGTGCAGGCAGAAATCAACAAGGTCAAGGTCAAGCCGGGTCACAGGAACAGATAAACAGGGAATCAGGTCGCTCAGAAACACTCACATGTTGTAGAACGGACAGCACTGGCTGCTGGGCGCTGTTAGCTTAAATAGGGGCGTTTGGCGCCGTTTCCAGCACGGGCGCGAGCACGCACAAGCACCAAAACTGCAAAAAAAGTGTTCTCTGAATGGTGCCAGTGGCCTCCTGCATTCACAATACAGTGGGGCAGCCGTTCGGTAAGGGACCCATAAGCTAGTGGAGATCACTGTAGTAGTTGGGGGCTTGGAAGTTATCAGAAATCACAGGGATTCCACAGGGATCCCACAGGTATGGCACATTCATACTATGGTCTTTGGACCAAAATACCTATGTAAAAATGTGCATAACTTAAATCCAGCTTTAAATCAATTCCTGTGTCCCTATGGAGCCCCTTGGATCCAAGGCCAGGTTGTACACAGTCCCTCAACTCCCAAGCAAGAGCTCCAAAGGACACAGGAATAGATTAGAAGACCAAAGCTGGCCATATACTAGTACTAGAGTCTCAAGTGGAAAGTTGTACAAAAATTCTCACCAGTACATTTGGTGACTTGACAAATGTCATTTAAAAGTACTTCAATAAACATTTGCTTTTAAGGGGGCGTGGCCGAATGTGATCCAGGCAAGACGTGTCTGGAGGGAGCTCCCGGATCATCCTGTTAATTTGCGATATTAATACCCGATCGGTGCTGACAACACAGCCGCGGACGTAGGGGAAAGCTCCGGTACTTAGCCCAGATGCCGACAGGATCCTCAAAGGTAAAGGGGAAGGCGCAGGGCAAGCTGCAGCAGCCCGCGGCCTCCACACGGTCGCATGGCCGGGACCCTGCCTCCGCCATCTTAGTTGCTGGCGCGCACACACCACGCGGCGGTCAGGCTGTAGGAATGGAGGACAGTGCAGCAGGGGGCTTGCGGAGCCCGATGGCGCAACCCTGTGATCCTGGGACTGAGGAGGTGGGTGTCGGAGCCATTACCAAACCCATTCTGGATGCCATGGCAGGTTTTAAGGCCGAGCTCCTGGTACACATTGACCACCTCACGGCCGAATGTACGCTAATCAGGCAGGACTTAGACAAAATAAGAGGTAGGCTGACCTCAGCTGAGGACCGCATAGCGGGGGTGGAGGACAGCACACAGTCCCATGGCGCGCAGTTGGCGGAGTTGCAGGCTATGGTGAAAGCACTCCAGACGAGAGCTGACGACGCAGAAGATCGCCAGAGACGGAACAACATCCGAGTAGTGGGGCTTCCTGAGGGTGCGGAGGGGAACAAGGCCCAAGCCTTTGCAGAGAGCTTCTTCAAACAGCTTCTGTCACTAACGGATATGCCGCCGACATATGTGGTGGAAAGGGCCCAT
>BLSH010205977.1:935788-948972 GCA_018402905.1 Glandirana rugosa
CGCACCAGTCGTCGTGTCCGTGGTTACCTCGAATATTTCCCCAGCCTAGCCGTACACGTTGGGTTTTTTTTGGCCTTGAAGGCCAGAAACCTCGCGCAGTGTACTGACTGTTTCACGAGGCTCTGGTCCTTCATTAGGGGGATACAATTGGCGAACGGCTGCCGACTAGCCGTAAACTGCCGCTGTACCACCGCGAGGACGCGCTTAGCGGCAGGATACTGCCGCCGGCGCTCTAGCGCGTGTCACTCGCGCGCGCACGGCGGCCTCCGTGCGGGCGCGCGAATGACACAGGCCCCTCCCGGTCCCTCGCCCACGCAGAACGGAGGTCCGTGTTTACTTACACGGACCTCCGTTCTTTCACTCCGGGGGGGGGCATCGCGGGTGGCCAGCGGAGATCGAATCCGCCGCACCCGCTCCCTGGCCCTCCCCGGACACAGTAAGCGCGCGGGCGTGCCTCCGGCGGCACGCGCGCGCTCACTGTGCGCGATCTCGCGGCCGCCGTCATAGGACGGCGATTCGCGCAGGAGCGCCACCATGTCGCCGTCAAATGCCGATCAGCCGTCGGCAAGCGGTTAACATAGGGGGATTACTTCCTGGTCTCGGAGCACTTTGTCAGTCATGTGACGCGCTCCAAAGACCGGAAGTTCCGGTTTTTTTTGGGTTGCACATGCCGATCCGACCCCTTTATAAGCTCCATTGGTGCCTGTGCTGCTGACCACGCCTCTGACAATGCTCATTGGAGCGAAACCGGTCAGGTTGTACAGCTGCAAGCAGACACGTCCATGTCTCCATCTGTTTGGATTACTTTTCTGTGATGACACTTTATGCTGTGAACTCCTTTGAAAGTTCGTAAGTTCAATTATTTTTCATCTATTAAACTTTTTTAAATGGGCTTCACTATTTGTGCTCCTTCTGTTATTTTATCCTTTGGCACACTTCTTCTGAACCTTTGGTTGTGAGAATGATCGCTGCAGGGTGTTTGTCCTTTTTCACTTACCTGAAGAGAGTGTTTCTGACCTTTGGATAAAGTGATTACAAGGGCTCAGGATTCTTTGTTATCTGGTAAGAAGATTGAGAGAGCACTGGGTGTAGTTTGTCATTCCATCTTCACACACAAAATTGGGGTCGGTCTTTCCTATCATATGAACTGAGAGACTGTGTTTATTTTATCATCAAAAATCAAGCGTGGCACAAGGACTTTATATTCTCCTAAAGCACTGGTCTCCAAACTGTGGCCAGGGGGCCGGATGTGGCCCTTTGCTTGCTTTTATTTGGCCTTTGGGGTGCTATTTTATTCACTAACATCAATGAAGGGCACAATTCCTACCACTGACATCAACGATGGAGCATTGTTCCTCCCAAGGACACCAACGATGGGGCACAATTCCTCCTAATAACATCAACAATGGGACCCAATGACACCAACGATGAAGCACAATTCCTCCCAATAACTCCAACGATGGGGCCCAATGACACCAATGATGGAGCACAATTCCTCCCAGTATCTCCAACGATGGGGCCCAATGACACCAATGATGAAGCACAATTCCTCCCAGTAACTCCAACAATGAGGCCCAATGACACCAATGATGGAGCACAATTCCTCCCAATAACTCCAATGATGGGGCCCAATGACACCAATGATGAAGCACAATTCCTCCCAATAACTCCAACGATGGGGCCCAATGACACAAACGATAGAGCACAATTCCTCCCAATAACTCCAATGATGGGGCCCAATGACACCAATGATGGAGCACAATTCCTCCCAATAACTCCAATGATGGGGCCCAATGACATCAATGATGGGGCACATTTTCTCCTATTGACACCAATTATGGAGGATTCTTTATTCCCACTGATGCTGGGACATTTTGTACTCCCAATAGCCACAGTCCGGCCCCCCTAAAGTCTGGAGGACAGTAAATTGGCCCTTTGTTTAGAAAGTTTGGAAACCCCTGTCCTAAAGCATGGTCTTTTGATATGTGAGGTCATTTTTTTTCAAGCCCACACAAAACCAAATAACCACTAATCCTAGATTGTAAGCTCTAACGAGCAGGGCCCTCTGATTCCTCCTGTATTGAATTGTATAGTAACTGTACTGTCTGCCCTTATGTTGTAAAGCTATGTGCAAACTGTTGCTGCTATAAAAATACTGTATGATAATAATAAGTTCTGCAGCATTGCATACATTCGTGGACGGAAGACTATAAACTATATATATAAACCAAATCTGCCCTCATGTGGTGATCAAGTAGAAGGCAGCCAAATCATAGAATCATAGAAAAGTTACGGCAGAAAAAGACTGAGTAGTCCATCGAGTCTGCCCCCTTTTTATTTATTTATTTATTTATTTTTTACATTAACCTTGTTGTCTGACTATAGATTTATGTTTATCCCAAGCATGTTTGAAGCCATTTACTGTTGACTGTCTCACAACCTCTGTTGGTAGTTTATTCCAATCATCAAAGACCCTTTCAGTAAAATAATACTTTCTAAGATTAGTTTTGAACTTCCCCCCAGTTAGCTTGAGGTCCCCGTGTTCTTGATTTTGGTTTCATATTGAAAAGACTGCCCTCCTGAACCTTATTCACCCCCTTGATGTATTTAAAGGTTTCAATCATGTCTCCCCTCTCCCTTCTTTCCTCCAGACTGTACATATTAAGTTCCTGAAGTCGCTCTTGATACGTTTGATATCAGTTTGTATTGATGTTCATATTGATAATACACCTACCAGATTTTGCTTTGGGGATATGTATCATGTTTAAGGGCAACCTCATAGACTATTAATAATTTAGGGCTTGACTACATCATATGCAGTAAAATGCATTTTTAAACGCAGTATGAATGCATATGAAAGAAAAATTAACATATTTAACCACTTCAATACCAGGCACTTCCCCCCTACCTGCCCAGGACAATTTTCAGCTTTCAGCTCTGTCACACTTTGAATGACAATTGCACGGTCATGCAACGCTGTACCCAAACTAAATTTTTTATTATTTTCTTCCCATAAATAGAGCTTTCTTTTGGTGGTATTATTATTTTTTGCTAAACAAACTAAAGAGACATATTATTTGTTATAAAATTTAGTTTTCTCCTTAACTGACAGGCACTGGGGAGGCTGCAGTAATGGGCACTGATGAGGTGGCACTGATATGGTAGCACAGATGAGGAGGCACTAATATGTAGAATTGATGGGCACTGATAGGCGGCACTGATATGCAGCACATGCAGCGCTGCTGGGCACCGATAGGCTATACTGATATGCAGCACTGATGGACACTGATAGGTGGCACTGAAGGGCACTGATAGGCAGCACTGATGGGCACTGATAGGTGGCAGCGATGGGCACTGATACACGGCATTGATGGGCATTGATAGGTGGCACTGATAGGCAGCACTGATGAGGAGGTACTGACAGTGATTACTGATGGGCACTGATTGGCATCTGCGAAGGGCACTGACAGGCGTTACTGATGGGCACTGATTGACACTTTGATGGGCACTGATCGGCACCTTGGTAGGCACTGACTGGCAGCTGTGGTGGGCACCTCTAATGGGGGCTGCGCTGATAATCAATGCTCTGATTATCAGCACACCCCCCCCCCCCTTCTGACAAGAAAGCCACCGATCGGCTCTCCTTGTCAGCAAGAACCGAGGAAAGCCGATTAACGGCACTTCCTGGTTCACGCTGTGATTGGTCACAGCTGATCACGTAGTAAAGACCCTCCCTCAGCTGCTCTGTGCCACGATTGGAGTTGCGGTGTGTCAGAATGACACACCACTGGTCGCCATGCTGTGCGCCCCCGTGGGTGCGCAATCAATGTTATCTTGCTGGACATCATATGACGCCCAGTCAGGATAACTGAACCACATCCCTGTCGTCATTCTGCATACGGCAGGCGGAAAGTGGTTAAAAAAGCCTAGATTACACCAATGCAGTGCTTTATGTGCTTTAAAAAAAAATTGCAAAATGCTACATATTTTGGCACATAAATGTACCGAAATGCACATAAACGCACATGAATTAAATAAATGTAACTGCAACTCAGTTTAAGTACCAAAAGCTACTTAGAGTTTAAACAGCGCTCCCAGCTCCCCCCATTTGTTTGAAATGAGCTGGTTGCAGTCATGTGCACTGCTCTATGCACAGTACAAATCCCATAGTCTATAGTCCCTCTTGGGACGGTGGCCACTTTCCTACACACAGTGAGATCAAGGAGAACAAACATAGCCACCCTCTAACAGGAAGTCAGTCAGCAAAAAAAAAAAAAATGGAGATTTGGAGGAGGCTGAGAGCAACAGAAGGTACTCTTTTCAGTTAAGAATGCACACTTGAATGGAACATGTTTTTTAAAACCAGAGTTCAGTGTCACTTAGATTAATGGGGGGGGCGTGTTTCGTTGTTAACAAAGATTGCTGAGAATAACGCTAACTGATAACTGTCTGCCATTTAGGAAGTTCACAAGATTCATATCAGTTCACTGATAGGGAATGAACGGAATGGCTGGATGAACGATTATTTATTTATTTATTGGCACTTGTAAAACAGATATAGCAAGTTTCTTTCAATGGTATATTTAACAGAAGATAGCAAATATGAGAAATGTATTGTGTGAATTTACATAAACTTTAAGCATCAAATAAAACCATGCCTATCAGAGGTTATGTTTATGCTGCTATGTAATTCAGACATCTCATATATAATTCTGGTACAGCTCTTCCTCCAAGCTATTTGTGAAGCTAAGGGATGAACTGTGAGTCCAATCAAAAAATATATCTCAGTTTTGGCAGAGGCCGGATCCATACTTCCTAGAAGGTGCTTAGGGGTTGTTTGATTGGTGGAGTGGAGTCGGCTCTATGGTTTCCACCTCATCCCTTTAAACTCGAACACCAGGGGCGTTACTAGGTGGGAAAAAAGCCCAGGGGCTTCAGCCCAAGGAAATGCGGCACGCATTTCGTTTAAACTAAATAGCGGGTGTGGCATAAAGGGGCGTGTTTCAAAGGGGGGTGCGGTTCAAGGATGACATGAATGAGGGACAGAGGAAGAAAGAAAGTGATAGGGAGGGAAGGAGAGAGAAGAGAAGGAAGGAAAGAGGGATGGAGGGACAGCAGGCCCAAATCCTACAACACAATAGCAATATGTGTATTCCAGAAAGTTTAACAATCAGCAGATAAAGATACTCCAAACACCTGGTGGTAGCGCTTCAATCATCCCGGCACCATGGTTGTTATGGTGTCAGGATGATTAAAGCGCATTATTTCTGTTATTACATTGTAATATAAAATTAAATAGTTCAACTCACCATAATGCAGAATCAGTGGAAACCCTGAGTGTGTCACTTGCCACGTCGCCTGCCACCAGATGCCATCAGGTGTCCCCAGCGGAGTCCCTCCTTACATCAGGTGACCCCAGCGGAGTCCCTCCTTACATCAGGTGTGTCCCTAGCAGCGTCTCCTTATATCAGGTGTCCTCAGTGGAGTGCTCCCTTGCATTACAAAAGACCCGCTCTCGTGATTGAAGCATGGTCACTCAGAGGGGAAGAAACAAGAGTCAGAGCTGGCCGGGTGGCTGCCAATAGAAATGGAGCTGCCACCCACCCCCTGTCCCCTTTTCCCATAACAGGATATAGGAGCAAGCCACAGGGCGGAGGTTGGCGGCAGCTCCATTTCTATTGACAGCCAGCTCTGCCTATAGTTTCTTCCCCTCAGTATGTGACCATGCTTCATTAAAGCTGGTCTTCTTAAAAATGGCGGCGGAGACATCACCAGTGCTGGCCTGGACCTCTAGTGGCGGGCATCTCTGGTTATTCTCTGGATCCTCGGGGCTAATCATAGCCTTTTCCATGCCTGAGCATCAGGGTTTTTTGGGGGCACCCGGGGGCTGTAGCCCTGTCAGTCCCCCTGAACAACACCCCTGCTGAACACATATGAATTACACAGGTTCTGAGGCTAATTTAATGAGGTAAGGCACCAAGTGAGTTTAATTACCACCTTAATCAGCCATAGAACCTGTATAATTAATATGTGTTTGGTGTTAAAGGGGCAACCCTAGTCGGTTTCATGTGAGTAGGGAAGTTCCATTTTCTCCTAAGTTAAAGAGAACTAAGCCACCATGTGAGCTTAACATCTGTGTGCGCTTTTCCTTATATAGTTCCTTCCCAAAGCAGAAGGGAGGTAGAAAGAGATGCCCTTGTGATTTGCCAGAGACTCTTTGTTTGATGCCAAATGGGGGTACTAAGTAAGGACAAGGTTGTGGTTTGGTCTGAACACTCGTTTGGACCAAATGTTGCTTGTTGAATAGGTTCAGAGAAGGACCAGACAAAATGGATGTTCGACCAAGATGAACTTCCAGAGGCAGCGGAAAGTGATACGTTTACAAACGGTATTACAAACTGTTAAAGTGATTGTAAAGTCTCGTTTTTGTATTTAAATAACAAACATGTTATACTTTCCTCCTGAAGCTGAATGTCAGCTAAAGCCGGCCATACATGGGTCAAATATCGAAAGAATTTTCTTACGAAAATCGTAACTAATAATCTTCTTTCAAATTTCACATCATTAGTGGGCTGCAGCAATGGCTGATTTTCATGCAACCCTCAAATTTAAGTGATCGGCAAGTTGGAAATTCTTGGAAAAACTAACAAATTCCTAATCAATGATGGGAGAATTGTGTTAGAAATATAATTGAAAAAGAAATGTGCATGAGCTGGAAAGAAAAGAGGATTCCCAGCTACGAAAATTATTTTCTGTAGTTACACGAGGGCTGAACTGAGGGCTTGGTTGGTCAAACTTCGAAATCAATGGTGGCATCATCAGATCAAAAAATGCACAAAATTTCTGATCCTCAAAAAAAAAAAAGTGTTTAGAATTCAACCCATGTATGGCCCGCATAAGGGGTGGGGATAGTGTAAAAAAATGCACATGGTTTCACCCAAAATTCACACCAGAACCTGATCCAAGCATGCAGGGGAAAGGATGAAAGTGCAGCACCCCCTCCTGAATTATACCAAACCACATGCCCTCAGCATAAAGGGGTACCTTACCAGGTGAGCACACCCTGAACAAACACATTGACACCAGAAAAAGGGCCTCTTCCCCATAACCCTGGTCCTGTGGCTGCAGGGGTCTGCAGGTGGGGAATTTACCAGAATCTGGAAGCCCCATTAAAAAATAAGGGACCCCCTAGATTTCACCCATCCTTCCCATGTGAATGAGTGGGGGTACAAAGTACCCCTACTCATCCACAAAAAAGTGAAAAGTAAAAAAACAGATACAGTTTTTGACATGTCAAAAAAACAAAAAAAAAAGTCACAACAAAGTTTTCCATCATGGAGGACAATTGCGGAAAAGGTCTCTTTTTAAAATAATGGGTGAAAGATGGTAATGCCCTGCCTAATGAAAGTGAGGGAATAAAGTATAAAGTAGATGGATAAAAGTAGATGGATAAAAACTTCTGCTGCCACTAATTGTGTTTCCCAAAGATAAACTGCTAATATGATAAATGTGTGGAAGCGCTGCTTATAAGTGATAACAAAAAAAAATGCATAAAGGTCATAAGGTGCAAATACACATAAAATATATAATATATATGTAGCCAGGAGTCCAAAAGTGCTCCTTTAACATAGAGGCATTATTGCCTATGAAAGCTATGAAGTTTTCCCCTAGTGCTGAGATTGTTAAATGTAATGGTCATGTGAGAAATGCTGCCTTGTGGAACCTATAGTGTCACAGAGGAACCTTGTCATTGGACCCTGCAAAGGAAGGACTCCATTTCCCAGTGTGCAATGCTGTAAGTAGAGGCTCTTGGGAGGAACAATGCTTTGTGGGAGAAACTATTTAAGTGAGGTGAGGTGTTGGCTCCAGTCTCTTGGGACGGCGTGATCGATCAGGGAAGACCTGTGTGCATTGTCAGCTGGATTGCGTCCTGTGGCTCTGCAGTGATACTGAGTTCCAGTGAGTGATCTTCGGGACCAGCATATCAACACCTAAATCTGTTCCAGAGTCAGCGGCAGCAGCAGCGCCTACAGCGATCGATCAGGGAGGGCTGTAGGGAGTACAGTCAAAGTCGTTTTTTCCAAAGAGCAGGCGGATATCACCAGTTCCAGCGCTTTCACCATCTTCTGAGCAGCTGGACCGCTTTTGTGTTCCTCCATCAGGGTGGTGAGCAGGCGCAAGCCTATACATTACAGTGCATATTTATCTAGATCATACAGGGAAAGACAGGCCTAACTAATCACCTTTAAATCAGTGATCTGCAATAAAGGCCTTGCATTATTTCAGTGAAGTTTGCTATCTTTGTGCCTTCCCCAAAGGATTATTGAGCACAGTAATTCAGGTACCTACTTCCTAATTAACCAAGCCGGCAGAAGATCAACTGAGCTTTGCAGCAGGACTACTACCATTGTAGCTACTACTTCTCACATTACCTTAATCTCTTAAAGAACTCTCTGAATCAGAGCAGGAGAATTTATTCAGTCACATATTAAAGTTGTTGGTTTATGTTTGAGAATATAACTGAACTGCTATAGAGTTATATTAAGATTGTATAAATCATATTGAGTGGTATGAATATACCTAGAAGTCATAACTACATAACTACTGATGTTTGAATATAGAAAATTCATCAACGTGTATTGATTCAACAAGTGAATAATCTTTACATTCTGTGTCTTCTCTGACTGCAGGGTATTTGATTAAGCTCAATGGGAAGATTGATAACGTACATTGGAGTTGCTAAAGAAAGTTTAAGGCCTCATACACACGGACGTATTTTGACGCCGGCGTTTTTTGTAGCTCTCCATGTTAGTCAATGGCCCCATGAAAATGCAGACGTTTTTTTGAGCTGTAGATGGCATCGGCATTAGTGAGCTGAAACTAGAACCCACGGCCAGCGCGTTCTGAGGCCGTAACGTTTTGGCATTTTTTGACGCCGACGCCGCAAAACGGCAACTAATATTGTACCGGCGTTAACCGGCGTTTTTTGAGGCCGACGTTTTTAGGTTGAAAAATAGCAGAGGGGATGATTTTTTTAAAAAAACGCCTATTGACGCCGACGCTCACTAACACTCACTAACACCGATGCATAACGCCGAAAAACGCTGATTTTTTTTCCTTGACGTCGGGCCCGACGTTTTGTTTATTTTTTAAGAAACGTCCATGTGTATGAGGCCTAAAGGGAAAGTGAATATTTTTATTCATCAATTCCCATTATCTAACACAGTATTTCAGTCTAAGTTTATACTTTATGATCTTTCATTGTGCCTTTAACTCTTATTATTGCATTTGAACAAGTGAGTTTCTTCTCTAAAGTTTCATATTTTGCAAATAAGTAAATCGCTCGACCTTAGAAGTTGGTGTGGTCTTAATTACTATATCAGTGTGAACTAACAATAACATTGCAATATGAGTGAACCCAGAGTATCAGGGGTGGGGGAGGACTCTCAGAGTGTTGGAGACCAAGGGGGAATTGATTTCTTAAGCAACCCTCAAGAGGGCAGCGCTACATATATAAATAAATAATGCTAAAAAAATGTGGGTGACAAATGATTCCTGAACCGCATCCGTGGTCAGAGATGATTAATTACCAGAGATGCATACACATATGTATCTCAGAAAAAAAACTAGTGAATGAATATAAACACTGTACAAATACGGTGTGCAAAAATGGCAAAGAAAAAGTCTTGAAAAAATGAAAGTGCACGTGTCTTTGTGCAAAGTCGCAAAATAAATCGCAGCATAAAAAAGGCCACTCCAAAGCGTGGAGTGCAGAGAAATCTTATCCAATTCTATACTGAAAACATTCCTCAATTGCTTGTTGTTTTTCTTAAAAAGTGCTCCCTCCACCGGGTGAAGTGAAGGCCCACCTCAAAGAATGACCCCACCGGGTCTAATCGCACATGTATATGGAAAACTTCCTCCACATCCCATCTAGAGATGCTCAATAATAGAATAGTGATAGGCAGGGGCGTAACTATAGGAGTTGTAGGGGGTGTCATTTACCGGCTCCTTCCTTTTGTGAATTGGCAGAGTCAGTGATTGGTACCAATTGGTTCATTCATAACTGAAGCATAGTAAACTGTTTTTACTATACTTCCATTTCTGAATGAATGGGAGGCTCGGTACACAACTATTCGTTTATTCGGTGGAACCGTAATAAAGGGACCCGCGACAGGAGTAAAGGGCCCCAGGATCAGTGGGAAGAAGGAAAGGTCCTCGCCAGGGGTCAGGGGGGCCCTTCATAATTTCTTGCACCGGGGACCTGAAGGTTCTAGTTACGCCTCTTGTGATAGGAACACTACCATCCTGAAAATACTTATAGGAAATTGATATATAGGTCCCAAATTCCTGTTCCAGTGTCCCGGGCTCCTATTGGGTATCCCAGGCAGCCATTCTCTGTGTTTGCAATGCACCTGTTAGATTGCTGCTTCAAAATGTTGTTTGGGGGTGAACACTGCCATTCACAGAGTAACATTGTTGTTGTATTTTGTATAATTGTGATTCTTTATTTTCTTTTGAGTGACATATATGCTCAATAAACCCATACATGTATTCTCTTTTGTTCCCTTGATGAAATAAAGTTGTAAAACGTGTTGAGATTGTGATCTCCGCACAGCACTGTAACATTGCAAAAAATGGCACTTATACATACAAAGAGAGTGGTGATAAATGTATTGCTACACATGTTCTTTTTTATTTATCATAAATAAAAATATACATTTTTTTAGCTTTATATCTATACTTATTGGGACCTTAAAGGGCTTTTGCACAAGGGTGGTGTTTTCATGTATTTCATGTGCTTTTGAAATGTTAATCAAACACAGACCAGCAGATTCATTTATTTACAAATTAATACAAAAATTTAATACAGCTCTCTAATCAGCAGTGTAAGTCCCTGAATTTGACCTGGTATCTGTCTTTTGCAGTTCTTGTACAGCAAATCTCAGACTACATAAGAGAGAAGCAGCAAAAGGCGCTAATCAGTTGTGCTGCAGTGCAAGGAGCATGCTGATAGAAAGAGAGAGCAGAGTGACAGAGAGATGAGCTCTCCATTCTGTTGCTTCTTTTACTATCCAGTCACAGGCTGGGGGAAGGACAAGACCCGAAAGTGTAAAGCTGGCCTGGCCATACATGGATTGAAATTTGGCCAGTTCAGCAGGAACCTCTGTACATTTTCAATTGATCAGCACTTGTAGTGAATGTCCCAGTGAAGACGTCAGGGCAGCCATCAGAAATGCTGGGGCTCCTTACACAGCTTTAGACCTGGGCCCCCCCATCTGACCACCAACATTCCCCAGGGCCCGCTGGCCATCCCACCACATCCGCCCACTAGCCAGGGGTGTACTCATGCCGCAGTAGGAATTATACACCCTGTCACACTTACCATGTGTAGCCTGCCAAGCATGACTCATTCAAGTGAAGTGTGCAATGCATGCTAGTGTGGGATCCAAGGGGTTAAAAACAGTGCACAGGCAGCACATACTCACCCGATGATTGCAATAAGACCTCACGCCGAACCATGGGTGTTGGAGGTCCCAAACTTGGACCAGATGTGGTCCAGGGAACCCTCTCTATGTGACCCAAGTTTGGTATTTTTATTGCCTATGGTTCATGAGAACGGTGTTCCCAAACCAGGTGACCCCTCCCATAGACTCCAATGTTAATTTGAAATTCACCGGACAATTGATGGTCAATGACTTGTCAATTTGGGGACCCATAGGTGCTGGAGGTCCCAAACTTGGATCCAGGGGGCCCTCCCTATGTGACCCCCAGTTTGGTATTTTTATCAGCTATGGTTCGGGAGAACGGTGTCCCCAAACCGGGAGTCGCCCACCCATAGACACCAATGTTAAAGACTGCTAAAGTCAGGGCTCCTTGAGACACTGGGGCCCCTTACAACAGTACTGCCTGTACCCCCCTGATGGTGGCCCTGCGTGCCGTCATCCCACCACCGGATGTCTTGATGCTGTTTGACCAGCTGGAGTATTTTCTGTTATATTAGGGTGACCAGACCAGTGGCGGCTGGTGAAGTTTTTGGATGGGGGGGCGCCAGGCCCCGCCCTTCCCTTTGACCCCTCCTACTTTTAATAAGCCCCGCCCCTTATAGAATCCACCCACTCCGTCCCCTGTATTCCACATATTGTGTCAGGGGTATACAGCTCAGCATCACAGGACACAGTATACAGCTCAGCATCACAGGACACAGTATACAGCTCAGCATCACAGGGCACAGTATACAGCTCAGCATCACAGGGCACAGTATACAGCTAAGCATCACAGGGCACAGTATACAGCTCAGCATCACAGGACACAGTATACAGCTCAGCATCACAGGACACAGTATACAGCTCAGCATCACAGGACACAGTATACAGCTCAGCATCACAGGACACAGTATATAGCTCAGCTCAGCATCACAGAACACAGTATACAGCTTGGCATCACAGGACACAGTATACAGCTTGGCATCACAGGACACAGTATACAAGCTCAGCATCACAGGACACAGTATACAAGCTCAGCATCACAGGACACAGTATACAAGCTCAGCATCACAGGACACAGTATACAAGCTCAGCATCACAGGACACAGTATACAAGCTCAGCATCACAGGACACAGTATAGAGCTCAGCATCAGAGGACACAATATACAGCTCAGCATCACAGGATACAGTATACAGCTCAGCATCACAGGATACAGTATACAGCTCAGCATCACAGGACACAGTATACAGCTCAGTATAACAGGTGGGGTAAATTGCAACCAGTATCACAGGTGGGGGCACTTAATGCGCCAATAACATAGGTGGGGGCACTTATGCAGCCAGTAACACAGATGGGGCAGTTATGCAGCCAGTGACACAGTTGGGGGCATTTATGCAGCTAATAACACAGGTGGGGGCATTTATGCAGCCAATAACACAGGTGGGGGCAGTTTGCAGCCAGTGACACAGTTGCGGGCAGTTATGCAGCCAGTGACACAGTTGGGGGCAGTTATGCAGCCAGTGACACAGTTGGGGGCAGTTATGCAGCCAGTGACACAGTTGGGGGCAATTATGCAGCCAGTGACAGAGCTGGGGCACTTATGCAGCCAATAACACAGGTGGGGGCACTTATGCAGCCAGTGACACAGATGGGGCAGTTATGCAGCCAGTGACACAGTTGGGGGCATTTATGCAGC
>BLSH010205977.1:951815-962940 GCA_018402905.1 Glandirana rugosa
CCCCCCCCCCCCCACATTAAATATGAAAAATTTTTTTTAAGACTGACAGGTACTTTAACGGGTCTGGGGACAAGTTTAGGTTAGGTCCCTGTTTTGACCCCTGTCACTTACTTGGCTGTCATGTGACAGCCAAGGAGCCGAGAAGAAAAAAAAAAAAATAAAGTCAATGTACCGGCGCCACCTGTAGGTGGGCGGGGTTGACTTTTTTTTTTTTCTCGTCTTTTGCCGGCGGGGAGGCGGCGCCCCAGCGCCCCTCCCACACCAGCCGCCGCTGGACCAGACCTCCCCGGAATGAGGACACTGTCCCCGGACCAAGTCTGTCCCCAGTTTTGTCCCTGGATTGGATTTGAACAGGGGTCTGGGCAATTTCATGGACAGTCAGAATTTTTTTTAAAAAGTATAAATTACACCCCCCCCCCCCCACTCCGCCGCTCCTATTAGCTAAGGGGGGTGTATTTCTTCCATTTTCTGTGCCCCTTTCTGAGGATCATGTGCTAAAAAGAGACAAGAAGAGAGGCGCCTCTAAGTGCAATATGTAACAATTTATTAAAAGCGGAAGATTAAAAACACTCACAAAAGGGAGCAGGGTGAAGGCATTTTATGATAAGTCCAGTTGCAAAACGTCATAATCCAACCCGGATGCAACCTGATGGGCTGTGCTCTGCTGACCGCCATTGCTGGGAGCTGCTCTGAGGGATGTAAAAGCCGGCTGAAGCTCAGACGAGGCTTGACCCGCAGTAAGCCAGACGCGGGAGGATGACGTCACTATAGTGCGACGCGTTTCGTGGGCGGAAGGCTAAGTTTACATGATAGCCGCGCCCCTTCTTCAGGCATAAACAGCTGTACTGGACGGACAGAGATATTTATACTCTACGAGCAGGGAAAGGAGGAGTGGGGAGGGGGGAAAGCCGGAAAGAAGAAAATGAAAACGAGGGGAGGGGAAGGGGAGGAAATCATATGAAGGGAACTGGGCAGAGTATACACTGCAAAACCACAGCAAAATGCATACCTAATACCAAAATAAAAAATACCAAAATAAAACTGAACTGCTGTCTAAAGTACTGAGGTCATGAGAAACACATACATATCGCTTCAGGAATAAATAATACATATAGAAGGGGATCTACAAATAAAAGAGGATCTACAAATAAAAGATACACATCATGGCAATAATATCCACATACGTAACACTTTGTTATAACCATCTATTGTAGTATATAGTCGTGAGTAAGAAGGATATTAGGAACCCCTATATTGGCTATTATCGGACACATATATATTAATAAGCACATCAAGGGAAACCAGGGTGAATATGAGCGAGCAACAGTTGAATATAATAAAACAATAAACAACAGTATAAGGAATATGACCTAGATTAATAGAGATGGAGGCAAGCGAAAATATTGGACAGGAAGTGCGTCCAATGCGATTAAAAACAAATGGCGATAGATAAGTAATATTGGTCGCCCTCTGTCAAGGAGTAAATAATAGAAATCAATAATAGAAAACAATTTTGCAGATTGAGAAACAATTGTACATTAGAGAAACATTATGTCTCACAGGGCGCCATCGTAAAGAAAAAATTTTCAGATAAAGGTTATCCTGACCAACTAGTGAACAAAACTTTTGAGATGTACAAGGGAGGTATGCCACTTAAAAAACGTACTTTGGATGATCATTTACTCCGTTTCATTAAGATGTTCCATTCTCAGCATCGACGGATGGAAAAAATATTTTCCAAACATTGGAATATCCTGTTACAGGATGCTCACCTTAGAGATTCCTTGCCCCCTCACCCTAAAGTGACCTATCGCAAAGCACCCAACCTGAAAGGTAAAATTGCCCCAAGCCAACTAAAAAAACCACAAGATGAAGCTATTAGTGCCGGTACTAATACCATTAGTGGGTATGTATCAATGCCGTAAGGCCTTATGTAAGACCTGTGCCTTTGTAACTCATGGCCAAAAATCCTTTCAGATAAAAGGTAAAACATATACGCTAAATAACTTTTATAATTGCTTATCCAACTTTGTTATTTATGGACTTACGTGTCCTTGTGGGCTGATCTATGTGGGCCGCACCATTCGCCCTTTGAGATGTCGCTTTGGGGAACACAGAAGGTTCATAGAGGAGGGTAAGGACCACCATAGCGTGCCCAGGCACTTCTTAAGGGTGCACAAAAAATCTACGCTAGGTCTAAAGGTTTGTCGTGAGACCTTCTGGATTTATACCTTAGATGCCCTTTCACCTGGGGATATGAATGAATGCATAGAAACATCTACTATCCTGTAATTAGATTTCTATTATTTACTCCTTGACCGAGGCCGACCAATATTACTTGTCTATCGCCATTTGTTTTTAATCGTATTGGACGCACGTCCTGTCCAATATTTTCGCTTGCCTCCATCTCTATTAATCTAGATCATATTCCTTATACTGTTGTTTATTGTTTTATTATATTCAGCTGTTGCTCGCTCATATTCACCCTGGTTTCTCTTGATGTGCTTTTTAATTATATGCGTTTTGGGCCATAGTCATAATTCTTCTAGGGGGTCACCATCCCTCAGTATCCGATACAGTGGGCTCAGAAACATTACATAGTCTTTTAACATCTTATGCAGTGACCCCATCGATATAATAATGCTACATCTATAGTCCTATAATAGCCAATATAGGGGTTCCTAATATCCTTCTTAGACATGACTATACACTAGAATAGATAGTTACAACAAAATGTTATGTATGTGGATATTATTGCCATGATGTGTATCTTTTATTTGTAGATCCCCTTCTATATGTATTATTTATTCCTGAAGCGATATGTATGTGTTTCTCATGACCTCAGTACTTTAGACAGCAGTTCAGTTTTATTTTGGTATTTTTTTATTTTGGTATTAGGTATGTATTTTGCTGTGGTCTTGCAGTGTATACTCTGCCCAGTTCCCTTCGTATGGTTTCCTCCCCTTCCCCTCCCCTCTTGTTTTCCTTTACTTCCCTCCCGGCTTTCCCCCCTCCCCCCTCCCTCCCCCTCCTTTCCCTGCTCGTAGAATATAAATATCTCTGTCCGTCCAGTACAGCTGTTTATGCCTGAAGAAGGGGCGCGGCTATCACGTCAACTTAGCCATCCGCCCACGAAACGCGTTGCACTATAGTGATGTCATCCTCCCGCGTCTGGCTTACTGCGGGTCAAGCCTCGTCTGAGCTTCAGCCGGCTTTTACATCCCTCAGAGCGGCTCCCAGCAGTGGCGGTCAGCAGAGCACAGCCATCAGGCTGCATCCCATCTGCATCTGGGTTGGATTATGACGTTTTGCAACTGGACTTATCGTGAAATGCCTTCACCTTGCTCCTTTTTGTGTTTTTAATCTTCCACTTTTAATAAATTGTTACATATTGCACTTAGAGGCGCCTCTCTTCTTGTCTCTTTTTAGTGTTTGGAGCTTGGTTCGGCTCTTGCGGATGGCTGCCTCAACAGTGCATATGGACTTTGGACTTTCACGTGTCTTTTTATGTAAGGTCTTTTATCATATTGTCTCATGTTTATAATGTGTGCTATACACATATCTTGATCTTAGATGTATCCATCATGTTTTTTTGACATTACCCAATAGATATTTCTTACATATTTATATAGCTGACATCTATATAGCTTCTCATCTCCCCTTGTGGGTGTCATCGAGAGTGAAAGCTGTGCGCATATACTTGTCTGTCTTCTGATGATCATGTGCTGGTTGGAGCGGAGGGACTATTTCTTCAGTGTCGGGCACATGCCCATTCTGCTCCCACTTGCATGTTCTTCTGCCTTGGCTCAAGTCCCGGCCAGCCGCCTGTCTGCTTATCTCCTTGCCTTCCCTGGCAGAATGATCTTCCTCCGCTCCCCACCCAGTAGTAGCTGGGGCCCGGAGAGTGAGACTTGAGAGGCTGTGAGGTGGGCGGCGGTGACAGACAGAGAGAGGCAGCTGAGCTCAGCTGGCAGTGTCCAACAGTATAGGAACAGAGGGGAAGCAGATCTGATCGTGGGGCTGCCGGTGCTTTCATGGCTTCAACACCGGTGTGCTTCGTGCTTTGGGGGTGTCTATGAATAGACTACATTGCACTGTGTCTGTCTCTCTGGCATAATGGATGGTATCATAACTCACAGGCAGCAGGCACACTATCATGGCTCTGGCTGGCAGTGCACTGTCACAGTGTCACATGACATGGCTACTTGGTGCTGATTTTGTTAACTTATTGGTCATAAGTATCAGCACCCAGCAGCCATGTCATGTGACACACTGTGACAGAACCATAATAGAGTGCCTGCTGTCCATGTCTTATCATAGTGCTGATGATCTTAACCAGTTGCCGACTGCCCCCATAGCAGATTTACTGCTACAGGGTGGTTGCACTGCATAGGATCATGTATATATACGTGATCCTGCATTTCTGCATTTCACTGGTTCCCACAAAGTGTCACTTAGTGTCCGATTTGTCTGCCGCAATATCGCAGTCCCACTGTAAGTCGCTGATTGCTGCCATTACTAGTAAAAAAAAATATGTCCCCGGATTTCATTTTAAAAATCTGGTCACCTTATGTTATATGCCATTCCAATTCATGTGAAATGTGAGTTTTATACTTTCATAATTTACCTTTTTTTTATATAATCGTTTCTTTATGCAAAACATAACAAAGTAACATGTCTCAATAGGCATTCTTCTACTTCTAGAAAAAGATAAGAAATCCCAAAGACATATATAATATATGCGTACACTAAACTACTGGTTTTTTTTTTTGGTTTTTTGTTTTTTTATTTATTTATTTATTTATTTTTTTATTTTAAAAAACTACTGGTTTTATCGGTATACACTATGTGGATTTCTTTCCTCTTGAGTATGACCATATAATTCCCTGATTGGGAGCATATTGAAGTACCCAAGGTGTGGAATGGCATTATCCCAGCAATAGGAGCTTACCCACTGGAGAGATGTCCAACAGCCCATAGGGGCAGAAGCATTTTCTGACCTTCCTATGACAAGGAGGTCATGGCTGTTTGATAAACCTTCCTGATAACTGTGAGGTGGTGGATTTCATACTTTTCCTTAAGGACACTTTCATCATCTAATCTTGGACTTTTATGACTTCCTGTTTTAGGACTGTTTATTTACATATCTGTCAGTTTGGGAATTATATTGAATGGATGATGTTTTTCGTGTGTGCACTGACATTTTCTTTTGTATTTTTCATTTTATATTGATATTTTTTAATTGCAGAGTTAGCACAATGTTCAATGTATTCTGCCAGTGGAGGAGCCCCATTGCCAGAGTACAATGATTCGCCAGCTTTATTGAACTGCAGCAGAGAAAGATCAGATCTCCCACCCTACCAGACAGAGCTGTGCTGTGTGGCAGAACAGCTTATATCTCAGAAATGGGTGGACAAATCATTTGGCAAGTATAAAAAGCTCTTTTGTCATGTATTTCACATGTGTATCCAGCTGTTACCCTGGAGTTCAGCTGTAACTGTGGCTAACGCTAGTTGGGTCTTCCAAGTACAGCCTGGGATTATCGTAAATAAACAAGGCTGTACTTGACGTTCACCTTTCATCGCAGGGCTTGGCAATTACCATGATTTATATCCCTGCTGACAATATGATTAGTGTAGTCATTTAGTGGATAGCTAAGTATGCAGACCTATTTAGATTATTGAATGCACATTGTAAATTCTTAGTTTTACACCAATCAGATTTCATTACATGTTCTTAAGCGAGTTTACAGCTGTCAGATGACCAAACGCACATTACTGGAGCCTTAGAAAACACATGTTCATATTACACCTTCCTATAGCCATCATTTACATGTTCTGAGGGTTTATGTACATATTACATGGCACATGAAGAGGTGGAAGACCAAAGGAATATTCATAATTGCAAAAACACACACATAAAATACTGTAAAGAATTTATGGATCAAGTTGGGTCTGGAGAATGTCACTGGAGAGAGCCAGGAGGAAGTTGGTGGGAAAGAGTCCATAGAGTTTCTATGTTTCTCTGCTCTGGCTCCTCCTGTCAGGTAGGGTAGCCCCCAGGTGGATCAGTAAAGGATGGAAGCGGCGAGGACAGGCTCTCAACTCGGTTGAATGCACTCTATGGTCTGCTGACCCCCTACCACATAAAGACACTGCATTCTAGTTCCAACTCTGCAGGTACATTATTATTATTATTATTATTATTATTACTATTATTATTATTATTATTTTCTTTCTAAAATTCTTTGTCAGGTTTTCTGAAATTTAAAACTACACAGCTGCCCATATGCAGGAACACTTCACTGTAGATGATGAGGAATGCTCATTGTGACTGGCGATTGATTTACATCGGAGGGCAATGTTTTTAATTTTTTTTTAAATAAATGAATTGTCAGAAACTGACTCTGTGCTTTTATTATTTTTTGACACTTTGTTGGTGAATGGGTAGGGGTACTATGTACCCTATACTCATTCACATAGGGGGGCCCGGGATCTGGAGGGCCCCCTTGTTAAGCCCCCTGCCCACACACCCCCCCCCCCGCCCACATCCCAGGGTTGTGAGGAAGAGACCCTTGTTCCCATCAACATTAGGACAAGGTGCTCTGGGGTGGGCACTCGCTCGTCTCCTCCCTTTCCTGACCTGCCAGGTTGCATGCTTGGCTAAGGGTCTGGTATAGATTTGGGGGGGGGCGGGGGGCTCACACCTTTTTTTTTAATTTTGGCTTAGGATTCCCCTTAAAATCCATGCCAGACCCAAAGATTTTTTTTCTTTATTTTATTTTTTTCAATAGCCAGGTGCTGGCAATTGCAACCACGAGTCAATTTAAATGTGATTTTTTTTTTTTTTTCTTTAGAAATGTCATTTTTTGCTGAAGCGTGTTCTCTGCATACTACAGGTGACACTTTACAGGTAGACTAAGGGGACCTCAGTGATGTATATCTTTTTTTTGGGAAGTGGGGGGGGTGGTGGGGGGTTGTCCTTGAATGGCAGTTTAGAAATGTGGTCACCCTACAGGACCACCATTTACTACTTCTGCTAGGGGGAGCCCAGCATGGGACCGATGTGTCCTCTGCCATGAGCTCCAGGCACTATTTTGGGAGAACCTGTCTAGTTTGACACAGCATGAATAATATGCCCATCGAACATGTTCCTGGATATGGCAAAGTGTAAGCAGGTGCTATAGCAATTGCCAGCTGGAGATCGGTAACATTGTGAAATAAAGTATATATTGCCAGCACACGTAGATTAGCAATAGATAACGTTCATGTTTATTAATGTGATCACATTAAGGGTGCAATATTTAGGGGCCACGATTCCTTTGTGGTTTTTGAAGTCTGCTGTTAACTCCCACAGCGTTGGAAGACAGATGGTCAAGGCAGTGTCTGCGCGAGGGACACTGCCAGGAAGATATTTACAGTCATCAGGTAATGTAAAAATCAGGACACACCATTAAACATGAGTAATGTATTTGGTGCTGTATCCCCCCCCCCCCCCCCAAAAAAAATAAAACAAACTACAGCTTTAAATTGCAATTTACTTCCACACCCCCTCCCACCCAGCAAGCAATGTCCTTCCAGGTGATCGCTGTAAAATTTTTGTTTTAATCTTAATTTAAATGCCCAATATACATACCCTAATCCTTGCTCTTGCAACATGCCAGGTCCTGAGTCTTCTCGCTGCAGAGTAGGAGGGTCCTGTATAGCAATGGATTCCTCCCAGGTCCTGAAGACTCCAGCGATGGTGGTGGACCCAGACTTCAGCAATAGCAGAAGAGGTTCTAGTAAGAGGCACATGATGGCAAAGTTAGGTGGGTGAAAAAGGGTACAAGGGCTTTTTTAATGGTGAGTAGGAGGGGGAGAGGGAATCAGTTGAATTGGTGAATTTTTATTTTCCTCTTTTTCTTATTGCCCAGAGATTGACTTTAAAAGCTAGCCATACAATCTGATTCTATGATCTAACTTTATTGTTTTTGCCTTTTGCCAAAAGTATTTTTTCTACTCTGCAAGTTTTTTACTTATTCTTGTACAGCCACATATTTATTGGCTTCCCATGTGGAATGCCACATGTGTACATATGTTATTTGTTAATACCCTTTTCCCCTCCTTTATTCACATGCTGCCTTTGCTCCTGAGCTTAGGAGCCATTTTTTGGTCAGCCCATGAGGACAGGAAATTTTTTTAGAGGGGGTGTATGTAGCATCCTTCTAGTTGCTAGGGTAGGTAAATTTAGTCTGGCTCCTCTGTAGGCAGAGGAGCATGAGTTAATTTGTTTTTGGGCTGTGCAGTGCTTCAAAGGCTGTGGCTCTGTTACCTCCTCCTGGTGTCTAAACCTCTGTTGTCACGTGCCTGAGCGGAGACTAAAATGATGAGGTCAGCCTCTCTTGTATCTAAAGCCCAAGTCCCACTGGAATTGAAACAGAGGGCGCCAAGGGACAGGAGGAACATGAGTGCCTGCAGATGTAGGTCGGAGAATTTGCAGCAGGGGATGCGGTTCCAAGACAGCAGGAGACTCATCAGACCAGGGACCGTAGCAGTGCACAGTAGTTCAGCTGTGGTTAAGGAGGCACTCCACTTGTGCTGGGGGCCAGGATGTGTGGCTGGTCAGAGCTATCAGCAGACTTGCAGCAGGAACTTTCAGCGTAATGCAGAACTGCAGCAGCAGCAGACAGCCGGGCAGACACTCGAGCGGGGCAGTAAGTCAGGATCAGAGACAGGAGCGTGGTCATTGGATAGCCAGAGACATCAACAGGTGGGCAATGATGTACCAAATCAGGAACAGAGCAAAATTCAGGAACAAGCCGGGTCAGGAGGTAGCGACAAGACAGAAGCATAATCCGTGATCAGGTCAGGAGTAAGCTGGGTCAGCAACCAGGGGAACACACTGGAGATACACAGGGCACAGGGAAAGCTGAAGACCAGTCAGAATAGAGCACAGGCAGAAGCATCCTTAAATAGTCCATCTGGCGCCAACATACATCGTGTGCACATTCGTGCACCCATGCGCATTCCTGATAGCCGTTCTGCGGAGATTCATGCTATTAGCCAGATAGCATGCACATCGTACATGCACATTTCTATTAGCCAAACAGCTGGTTGGTATTTTCTGACATCTGTAGATAGTTCTGGAACTTAGAGGGTGGAGAAACTGAGGGTAGAGAGGCTGGAACTTAAGAGTGTTTAGAGGCTGCAGCCTGAATATTTATGGAGTTCCCACCAATCTCTGCAGTCATCCCCTTTCTCCCCCGAAGGCTCCCAGACTTTTCTTTTATAAGCTCCCACCCCTTTGCTCACTCACGTGAGATCTGTAGTTCTTGTTTAAAGTGTTTATTGAGTTAATTTATATATACGTTTTATAATATTGGAAACAAGGTGCGTGAAATGATAGTGTCCATCAGACACCACCAACACAGGCATTAGCAGGGGTGGGGTTGGGGGTATGGGATATTGCTCGTCCTCTCAGGCACCCCAGCTGGGAACAAACTGTGCCGAGAGGAAAAGAGCAACGCAATCCCATCTTATGTTTCTATACCGACTTGGCTCGGCAGTATCATTTGATAGACTATGAGAGGTACCACGTAGAGCCAGCCAGGTTAATATAAAACTCAGAGTCAGCTGTGTTGGAGAGCACCACGCCGGGTGTGGTGAGCTACAAGTATCCTTGTCTATAAGGTGAACATGTGGCCTAAGATATTAAGCATGACAGATAAAAAAGAGAAGAGAAGCTGGGAAGTAGAATAGTAGGAGGACAGACAGAAGAAAAGAGGGGAAGGGGGTAAGTAGGGGTCCCAGGGGGAGGCTGGTCAAGTCGAGAGCAATGAACTAGTAAAAGGGAAAAGAAACTTTCAAGGTTGTTTCCCCACAATGGAGTTGTATAAATTTAAGGGGTTAGTAGGATATGGTCAAAGCTAGGGGACATGAAGTGGTACATCCAGGGCTTCCACATCCTTTCTTGTGCTGTGGTTTTGTCTAAGATGATTGCTTCAATGCTGGCATCAATCATGGCTCTAGTCATTCTATTTTTGGCTTTGGTGATGTGGAGATGTGGGGATTTCCGTGCTTTTGCCATGGTTTGTTTTGCCGTGAGATCTGTAGTTCTATTCCAGCTTAACTGAATGAAGGACTCGTACTTGCAGCATACAAGTGCCAACGTTCTTAGCATCACTATACCCATTCCTGCGCCAACTAAACTGCATAGCACTGCCATCTTGTGGCCATTTAACAAACTGCAATCAGTAACATTGCAGTGTGTTACATACTGTATGTACAGTATCTCACAAAAGTGAGTACACCCCTCACATTTTTGTAAATATTTTATTATATATTTCATGTGACAACACTGAAGAAATAACACTTTGCTACAATGTAAATTAGTAAGTGTACAGCTTGTATAACAGTGTAAATTTGCTGTCCCCTCAAAATAACTCAACACACAGCCATTAATGTCTAAACCGCTGGCAAAAAAGTAAGTACACCCCTAAGTGAAAATGTCCATATTGGGCCCAATTAGCCATTTTCACTCCCTTGTGTCATGTGACTCGTTAGTGTTACAAGGTCTCAGTGTGAATGGGGAACAGGTGTGTTAAATTTGGTGTTATCGCTCTCACTCGCTCATACTGGTCACTGGAAGTTCAACATGGCACCTCATGGCAAAGAACTCTCTGAGGGTCTGAAAAAAAGAATTGTTGCCCTACATAAAGATGGCCTAGGCTATAAGAAGATTGCCAAGACCCTGAAACTGAGCTGCAGCATGGTGGCCAAGACCATACAGCGGTTTAACAGGACAGGTTCCACTCAGAACAGGCCTCGCCATGGTCGACCAAAGAAGTGGACGTGCTCAGCGTCATATCCAGAGGTTGTCTTTGGGAAATAGACGTATGAGTGCTGACAGCATTACTGCAGAGGTTTAAGGGGTGGGGGACAGCCTGTCAGTGCTCAGACCATACACCGCACACTGCATCAAATTGGTCTGCATCACTGCCGTCCCAGAAGGAAGCCTCTTCTAAAGATGATGCACAAGAAAGCCCGCAAACAGTTTGTTGAAGACAAGCAGACTAAGAACATGGATTACTGGAACCATGTCCTATCATCTGATGAGACCAAGATAAACTTATTTGGTTCAGATG
>BLSH010205977.1:962950-975899 GCA_018402905.1 Glandirana rugosa
CCTTTTACCGATTAACCCGGGTTAAACTTGTAAAACTGAAAACAACGGTTGACAAATCTATAATTACCGACACACAATTCAATAAAACTCCCCTGTCGTTTAAATGTGACAATATCTTTGTATCTTTGTATCTTTTCACTGCCGTCTTTTTCTGACTCATCAGGTATCTCAGACGGGGAAAAATAAAAATAAAAAAAAAATAAAAATAAAAAAAAAAATGTAATTGGAACAACAGACTGATACCTAAATACAAATAGGGTTCGTACAAACTTCGGTAAATGACAACTGACAGAGTGTTGGAGACAACCATCAAATAAGGTTAGTAGTTGGTGGGAAAAATGGCTTCAAACATGCTTGGGATAAACATAAATCCATAGTCAGACAACAAGGTTAATGTAAAAAAAAAAATAAAAATAAAAAAAAAATAAAAATAAAAAGGGGCAGACTCTATGGACTACTCAGTCTTTTTCTGCCGTCACTTTTCTATGTTTCTATGTTTCTATAACAGTGTAAATTTGCTGTCCCCTCAAAATAACTTAACACACAGCCATTAATATCTAAACAGTTGGCAACAAAAGTCAAAATGTTCAAATTGGGCCCAATTAGCCATTTTCCCTCCCCGCTGGCATGTGACTCGTTAGTGTTACAAGGTCTCAGGTGTGAATGGGGAGCAGGTGTGTTATCACTCTCACTCTCTCATACTGGTCACTAGAAATTCAACATGGCACCTCATGGCAAAGAACTGAGGATCTGAAAAAAAGAAATGTTGCTCTACATAACAATGGCCTGGGTTATAGGTAGATTGCCAAGACCCTGAAACTGAGCTGCAGCATGGTGGCCAAGACCATACAGCGGTTTAACAGGACAGGTTCCACTCAGAACAGGCCTCGCCATGGTCGACCAAAGAAGTGGACGTGCTCAGCGTCATATCCAGAGGTTGTCTTTGGGAAATAGACGTATGAGTGCTGACAGCATTACTGCAGAGGTTTAAGGGGTGGGGGACAGCCTGTCAGTGCTCAGACCATACACCGCACACTGCATCAAATTGGTCTGCATCACTGCCGTCCCAGAAGGAAGCCTCTTCTAAAGATGATGCACAAGAAAGCCCGCAAACAGTTTGTTGAAGACAAGCAGACTAAGAACATGGATTACTGGAACCATGTCCTATCATCTGATGAGACCAAGATAAACTTATTTGGTTCAGATGGTGTCAAGCATGTGTCGCAGCAACCAGCTGAGGAGTACAAAGAGAAGTGTGTCTTGCCTACAGTCAAGCATGGTGGTTGGAGTATCATGGTCTAGGACTGCATGAGTGCTGCTGGCACTGGGGAGCTACAGTTCATTGAGGGAACCATGAATGCCAACATGTACTGTGACATACTGAATCGGAGCATGATCTCCTCCCTTCGGAGACTGGGCCGAAGGGCAATATTCCAACATGATGACAACCCCAAACACACCTCCAAGACGACCAATGCCTTGCTAAAGAAGCTGAGAGTAAAGGTGATGGACTGGCCAAGCATGTCTCCAGACCTAAACCCCTGTTGAGCATCTGTGGGGCGTCCTCAAACAGAAGGTGGAGGAGCACAAGGTCTCTAGCATCCACCAGCTCCGTGATGTCATCATGGAGGAGTGTAAGAGGACTCCAGTGGCAACCTGTGAAGCTCTGGTGAACTCCATGCCCAAGAGGGTTAAGGCAGTGCTGGAAAATATTGGTGGCCACACAAAATGTTGACACTTTGGTCCCAATTTGGACATCTTCACTTAGGGGTGTACTCACTTTTGTTGGCAGCAGTTTAGACATTAATGGCTGTGTGTTGAGTTATTTTGAGGGGACAGCAAATTTACACTGTTATACAAGCTGTATACTCACTACTTTACATTGTAGCAAAGTGTCATTTCTTCAGGGTTGTCACATGAAAAGATAGAATAAAATATTTACAAAAATGTGAGGGGCATACTCACTTTTGTGAGATACTGTAAGTGTGTAAGAATGATTATTATTTATTATTAGATTTGACGGTTGTATATGATAAAAATGTAAGTAGAAAAACAAAATTAAATCACTTCCAGTGAACATACAGTTCAAAATCAAACATGCATTTGTATATATCACATCACACATTTGCCTACCAAAATACAGTTTATTTCCCATCTTATCTAAACTTCTTAGCTGTCAAATATTACAACCAGCATTAAATGTGCTAAACATTATCATCGTGTAGGTCATTGATGAATTCAAGTTCCCTGGGACTTATTCCCAGTGTATCAAGCCATGGGGACCAAAGTCTTTCGAACTTGCCCAGGTTCCCCCCTATGTTGATAGATATACCGTTCCATAATAAGGGTATTTCCCATATGCGATATCCAAGTGATGACTGCAGGTGGACTAGATGATTTCCATCCCCTAAGGATAACCTTTCTGGCCCGAAACAAGGCCAGAGAAAAGGCACCCCTAACCATCTGCTCTGGAATCGCCTCTTCCAAGATGCCCAACACACAACAGACCAAATCCAGAGGAACGGTTCTCTGAAACACTCAGTTGAGGGTCGAGAGAACCCCACTCCAATAACGATGGAGTTTTGGGCAGCACCAGATGAGATGTATGAGATCTCCTGGATCCCACCTGCACCTACCACACAAGGGGTCTGCTAGATTACCCATCCTGTGAAGCTTTACTGGGGTGTATTGTACTCTAAGTTTAATATATAGCTGGGACATTTCTTGAGACACATTTAAAGAGCAATTAGAAATAGACTTAACTGCTTCCTCCCACTGTTCCCCCACTAAAGGTCCCAAGTATTTTTCCCATTGGGATGTTACTGTAGTGGGGTATGCTTTTAGATATTCCTGTAATAGCATGTGATAGCATTGGGAAATGATTCCCTTAGTTTCAGTGCTGGAGTGAAGCAGGTGGAAAATAGAGGTAGGTGAGTGCACCCAGTTGCCTGAGTCTCCCTCTGCTCGAACTGCATGCCTTAACTGGATATAGGTGTACCTCATAGTCAGTGGTGTATTTAGGTTTTGTGCTGCCCTAGGCCTGACTAAACTTTTGCGCCCCCCCCCCCCACACACACACACAGTTGTGGAACGCCAGCTGCTTGCACAACAACTCATTGGTTGGGGTCCACCACCTGGGACCTTCGGGGCGCCCACCCCCATATATGTATGGGCTGTCCCGCTCTCATAGCAGCCCTAGCTGTATTATCATGCTGGCAGCATTAAAAGTGCAAGCTTTTTGTGCTGCAGGGACTCTTTTCGTGCTGCCCCCCTGCAAAGTGCTGTCCTAGGCCTGGGCCTTGTTAGCCTAGGCCAAGATACAGCGTTGCTCATAGTATTCGGTAGTGAAAACCTGTTTTGTAGGTCAGCAAAGGGTAGCAATTTCCCATTGTGTAAAATTTGGGACATTTGTGTCACACCAAAGGTGCGCCACCTAGGCCCTTGTTGTAGTTTAGCTAGCTCAACATATGTTCGATTGCCCCATATTGGACTGTACTCTGTAAATCCCATTACTCGCTGCATTTGTCTGCCCTTGTTCCAATTTTTTTTTGAATAAGTGTGAATGTGGGCATCTGTTTATTTGATTTCTGGAACAGCTATGCCTCTAGTCCCTCTGGAATGGAGGCTGTGCCAGTGCCAGTGAGCATGAGGTGGGCTGATGAGCCAAATAACATCAAGTGAAAGTAAACAGAGTGCATCACACAAAATCATTTCATAGCAGCGCATATGTTTAATCACAAACTAACATCAGTATAAAACTACCATCGGTGTAAAAATGTGAAAATAAGTCCAATTTCCATGCTGTGATGAATAAGTGTATAGAAACTGCTGAATGCAGTACACCATCAACCTCCACCACCGTGCATAAGTGCTCAAATCACCCTAATGGGCCGAGGCTCACCAGACATAAGATTTAAATCAGCATATCCAGTATCATAAGGTAGGTAAATTGATATCCACACCTGGTATACCGACTCAGTTGCTCCCTGGGAAGGCTTCACCAGCGTTTTCCAGGGAGATCTCGGGGGAACAAAAGGTTTTTTTTGTAATGTTTATACATTGCCATTGCCTCAACAATTAAAATGTCGGGTAGTGAAATGGTATAAACAGATACTGCCTACAATACCAGACAGTGAGAATAATAGAAAAGGTGAGAAATTAAATGTGTCTCTCTTTAAGAGTTGCACTTTTTTCCCTCAATCACTTCAGCTCCGAACTCCAATTCTTAGATGTGATGGCTGCATTAGTTCTTTCCTTTATTTTCTCCGAGCGATCCTGCTTTTCAACAGAACAAGCTTTCTCAGGAGCCACCATGTTGCTATGTGGAAAGTTCTAGGGGTTCAGTCAGCAATGTTAAGTGACTGCAGCTCCTGTAGAACTACAAGTGTTAGCATGTCCGCAGAGACACCTAATTGGGTTACCTCAGCCCTACTCCTCCTGGGCCGATGAGCCATCTGGGTCAGGGGACATAGAGCCAACCAGATCTTGCTGAGCTGCAATATAATAGAGCCAATGGTTCGGTAGTGCCAACCTCTGCCATCCTTAGAGTTTTGCAGCTGTTCCAGCTTTACCCTAGGAGGGCCAGTGTTCCATATCAGTAACCGGAAAAGCGAATTCACCACTCTGAACACTTTCAAAGGAATCACTATGGGTGTGTTATGGAGAAAGTATAGTAGCTGTGGCATTAAAATCATCTTAATTTGATTACTTTTTTCCCGCCAGCGACATTTTAAGCTTGTGCCAAATATTAATTGTATCCCTAAAGCGGGTTAACGAAAAACTAATATGTAATATATATTTTTTCAGATAGGTCACTCCCTCTGGAATATGTGGAAAAGGTCCTGAGGAAGCATTCATGTGAAAAGCGTTGACCTTTTTGGATTGTGTAACCTTGGAATTATTTATTAACATCTGACATTTCTATTCTAAATGCTGCAATTATGAGAAATGTGACCTTATACAAGGCATATGTTATCTCATTGTATAGAAGCCTAGAGGTGGATATTTCAATGTGACTCCAATTTTTTTATAGCACCTCATCCCGTAATTAGATAACCAAGCAAAAGAACAAAAATGGGACTATAATGTTGCAGAATCAAAAGAAATCATTTCTACATAGCAGTTAAAATTTCAGAATTTGATACAGGTTAAAACAATGTAACCATTTAAAAACAAAGATTGCAGCTCAAAACCAGATACATGGTTCTTAGTCTGTGAGAAGGGGTGCGCATGGTAGTCCTGACATGTTTCGCCCTGTTATTGGTCTTCCTCAGGGGACACCATCTGCTATATAATGTTTAATTCTCTAGTGATTGAAAAATACATAGAAATATATAAGTGTTGACATTAATAACATTTTTTTCACATGTATATCATATAACATATATATGCATTATTATTATTATTATATGTTATCTCATGGTATTTTATTCCTTGTGTATACCATATTTTGTAATTTTTTATTGGTTGTGGTTTCCCTGGTAACAGTAAAATCCTTTTTTTTTTTTTTCAACTGTGCTCTGCTATATGATAATAGAATGTGGTACTAATGCTGGCTGCCTGTTTTTATAGTTATCCCTCAGTGTTGTTGGGATGTGAATGGCATACCATCCAACAAAACGCTCTCTTAAGTGTCAGAGGCACTTTAGAAACATTATTGGATTAACCTCTGGCCAATGGTGTGCTAATTAATTCCAAGGTTCTTTCTGATGAGCTCTTTGGTCTATGTAGCAGGATTATCACCAGACGTGTTCCTTATGACTGCTTAGGCACAGCTCTCCCCTTGTGAGCCTGAGGGTCCAGCATGTCATTGTACCACAATAGAGTGTCGGCCCCTCTGGCAGTGGCGGCGGTGAGGATATGCTCAGATATGCAGGTTCTGGGGATATCTAGACAACTGACTCTTCAGAGTTTCATTCCAGGTACCTGACCAGACATGATGAGACATTCTTTTACTCCTACACATGACTTTACCCTAAGCAAGGTCTCATTGCTTCTTGGTGTACCAAGTTCTCAGGAATATGAGAAGTCCTTCAAACCTGTCAGCATATTTCAGATATGAATGCATAGCATTAAAAACCAGCTTTATTATGCAATTTGTTCCAGTTTCTCATAGTAGAAGGTTAAGAGATCAGGTAAAGTGGACCTATAGTTACAGTTAAAGTTGGGCCTAAAAATAAGTAAATCCCTAAATACTTCTCAGCAAACACCAACATAGGACAAATAACAATCTTAAGTTCAGGAAACAATCAGGTGCTGTCATGTGAGTTCATGTTGTATCAAATGCCAGCAATTTGTAATGTGATCTCAGCCAAGAGCCCATCAATTGGAAGAGGCACCCCAGAAAAAATGAGAGATTTTATTTATTTTAGGTACTTATATAGCGCTGCCAATTTATGCAGAGCTCTACACATACACTCACCGCCCACTTTATTAGGTACACCCGTTCAATTGCTTGGTAACACAAATTGCTAATCAGCCAATCACATGGCAGCAACTCAATGCATTCAGGCATCTAAACGTGGTGAAGACAACTTGCTGAAGTTCAAACCAAGGATCAGAATAAGGAAGAAAGGGGATTCAACTCCTTCACACTGACGTAACGCTAATATGCGGCCTTCGGTTCTAAAGGGTTGTACCGGGGTGTTGCCTGAGGCTGCAGGCACCACCCTGGTAGTGTTTTTAGAGCCAACGGTTAGCTCTCTTATGATGGCAATCGATGCGGCTAAGCAGCCACTCGATCTTTATCGCAAGCAGCGGGGGGGGGGGGGATGTCCTCCCACCTTCCACAGCTCACCTGGGCTTTCCTATCCCACCGGGAAGCCTGAGCGATTAGCTGGCACTTCCACCGGCTGACCGGAGACCCAAACACAGCCGTAATCAGCTTCGATCCGGTGTTGCATCTAGTAACCTGGAAGCAATATCATGACTGTTACTGTCACAAGAGATGTTTATATTCGAAAAAAAAAATTTAAGGGACACTGTAAAAAAAATAATAAATAAGAAAAAAAAAATTTAAAGCGCCCCATCCTTCCGTGCTCGTGAAGCGAAGGCATACCTAAGTTGCGCCTGCAAATGTAAACAGTTTTTAAAGTAAACCACACATGTCAGGTATCGCTGTGATCGTTAGAGCGAGAGCAATAATTCTAGCACTAGACCTCCTCTGTAACTCCATCTGTAAAAAATTCTAAAGCACTGCCCATAGAGATTTTTCAGTACCATAGTTTGTTGCCATTCCACGAGCGTGTGCAATTTTAAAGCATGACATGTTAACCTCTTCATATCCACGCCATAGCCGATTGACGGCTACAGCGTGGATCTAAAATGCCGGGAGGCCGTCAATAAACATCCTCCCCTTTGGCTCATGCCAGGCGTGCTCTCACTGCCGCCGCATGCCGCGTGAGTGTGCCCGCGGGTCGGGCAGACTCGATGTCCACCGGAGACCTGCGATCCCTTCACAGAGAGCCAGAACGGGGAACCGCAGCTGTAAACACGGCGGTTCCCCGCTCTGTGAGGGGGGGGCACCACAGATCTACTGATCCCTGTGATCGGGATCAGTGAAATCTGTTATGACCCTGTTAGCCCAGCTCCCCCACAGTTAGAACACATACAGGGAACACCTTTAACCACTTCACTGCCCCCTTAGTGTTAACCCTTCACTGCCAATGACCTTGATATAAATGTCATTGGTCCCAAAAAAGTGTCAAAAACGTCAGACAAGTCTGCCACAATATCGCAGATCACCGCCATTACTAGTAGAATAAAAAATAATAATAAAAACGCCATAAACGTCCAACTTTTGCGCAAACCAATCAATATACTCCAATTGCGATTTTTTTTACAAAAAATATGTAGAATATATGTCGGCCTAAACTGATGAATAAATTAGTTTTTTTATTTTTGGATATTTATTATAGCAAAAAGTAAAAAAAATTGTTTTGTTTTTTTAAATCGTCGCTCTTTGTTTGTTTATAGCGTAAAAAATAAAAACCGCAGAGGTGATCAAATACCACCAAAAGAAAGCTCTATTTGCGGGAAAAAAAAGACGCCAATTTTTTTTGGGTACAACGTTGCACAACCGCGCAATTGTCATTCAGAACGCGACAGCGCTGAAAGCCAAAAATTGGTTTGGGCAGGAGGGGGGTTTAAGTGCCCAGTAAGCAAGTGGTTAAGTATCTATTTACTTGGCGTAACATCATCTTTCAAAAAAACATGCAAAAACATTACATACATAATGTAAACAAAAAAATTGGGCTAACATTACAGTGTTGTTTTTTTTAATTCAAGAAAGTGTATTTCTTTAAAAAAAATACAATTGAGAGACCACTGTGCAAATACAGTGTGACATAAAATATTGCAGCAATCACCATTTTCTTCTCTAGGGTCTCTGCTAAAAAGATATATATGATGTTTGGAAGTTCTAAGTAATTTTCTAGCAAAAAATACTGTATTTTTTTAACTTTCAAGCAACAAGTGTTAAAAAAAGGCTTAGGCATGAAGGGGTTAAGTGACTTTGAATGTGGCATGATTGTTGGTGCTAGACAGGCAGGTCTGAGTATTTCAAAAACTGTTGATCTACTGGGATTTTCGCACACAACCATCTTTAGGGTTTACAGAGAATGGCCCGAAAAAGAGAAAATATCCAGTGAGTGGCAGTGGTGTGGACAAAAATGCCTTGTTGATGTCAGCGGAGAATGGGCAGACCGGTTCCAGATGATAGAAAGGCCAAGGTATGCAGAATACCATCTCTGAACGCACAACACATCGAACCTTGAAGCAGACGGGCTACAGCAGCAGAAGACCACACCGGGTGTCACTTCTGTCAGCAAAAAAATAGGAAACTGAGGCTACAATTTGCAAAGGCTCACCAAAATTTGACAATAGAAGATTGGAAAAACGTTGCCTGGTCTGATGAGTCTCAATTTCAGCTGCACCATTCAGATGGTAGGGTCAGACTTTGGTGTAAACATGAAAGCATGGATCCATCCTTCCTTGTGTTCAGGCTGGTGGTGTAATGGTGTGGGGGATATTTTCTTGGCACACTTTGGGCCCCTTAGTACCAATTGAGCATTGTTTAAATGCCACAGCCTACCTGAGTATTGTTGCTGACCATGTCCATCCATTTATGACTACAGTGTCCCCATCTTCTGATGGCTCCTTCCAGCAGGATAATGCACCATATCACAAAGCCCCAATCATCTCACCACTGGACAATGAGGTCACTGCACTCCAATGGCCTCCACAGTCACCAGATCTCAATCCAATAGAGCACCTTTGGGATGTGGTGTTATGGGATATTTGCATTATGGATGTGCAGCCGACAAATCTGCAGCAACTGCGTAATTCTATCATGTCACTATGGACCAAAATCTCTGAAGACAGTTTCCAACACCTTGTTTGAATCTATGCCACAAAGAATTAAGGCACTTCTAAAGGCAAAAAGGGGTTCTAAAAGTGGCCGGAGTGTGTATATTGTACATTCACATCAGCCCCTGCCCTCAAGGAGCTTACAATCTAAGGTCCCTAACTCACATTCATACACTAGGGCCAATTTGGACAGGATCCAATCAACCTACAAGCATGTTTGGAAGTGTGGGAAGAACCCGGCACAAGCACAGGGAGTACATACAAACTCAAGACAGATAGTGCCGTGGTTGGGATTCCAACTGATGACCCTTCCGCTGCTAGGTTGAAGTGCTAACCACTTAGCCACTGTGATCACAAAGTCATCAATGGACTAAAATTGTAGTAAATGTAATGAATGCCAAGTAACGCGATTTGCGTCTAACTGCCATTTCATCTCTCATTACTTCTGGGGTGCCTCTGCCGATTGACAGGCTCTTTTTTGACTTGATACACTGTTACTATTTCCAAGTTCCTTCCGGGTAAGATTTGGACTGGTCCAGAGCATCCGAGTGCAACCATCGCTTCTCAAGAACTTCAGATGTATTCTCCACAAATTTACTTTCATGGTTTTATATACCACTTCCAGTGTTTTTTTTTCTGACCTTATCTCCTTTCTTCCTGTCCATCCACATTAGGGATGAGCTGTCTGTTCGAGTCAAACGTAAGTTCGACATTGGCTGTTTGGCCATTCGGCGAATTTAGAACATTATGGGGCACTCGGGCCAAATTCGGGCACCCCATGATGCATTGCTGGACCACGCAAAATACTGCCTGCTGATTGGCCAAAGCATGCACATGACCTGCATGCTTTGGCCAATCACTGCGAGCTCTTGCTGTGAGAGCCATGATTGGCTAAAAGGCAGAGTGCCTTTGGCCAATCATGTCTCAGGGGTGGCGCTGTGGCTCAGGGGCCCATGGGCTGAAGTTCCAGTATCCCCCAGCGGGTGTCAGTAAAGGGCTCACCTGTTGATGGCACTGTGGCTCCTGGATCCATGGGCTGCAGTTCCAGGGTCCACCAGTGGGTGTCTCCCAGCATTCAGAGACTCATGAGTCACCACCTGATGCTCGTTACAGGAGGGATATTTAAACCCTGTCTGCCATATGCTCAGTGCCTTGGTGTTCGTCTCCTTGTGCCTCTGTATGCGGAATCCTGTATCCTGAAGCCCAGAACCTGCTCCTGGACCCCTGTCTGCAGCCTGATCCTTCCTCCCAGCTTTCCCTGGCATCTGTCCCTGCTCCCTCTGATTGATCTCCCGTGCATGACCCTGGCCTGGCTTCGATTACGGTTTGGACATTTCCCTATTCTTGTTTGGCAGTTTCACTATTTCTGTTATTTGGATGGTTACATTGTTTGCTATATTAGATGTGCGTTTATATCACCATCCACTTATCTTTTTAATAAATCATCTTATTTACTTGTTAATAAATCATCTTATTTTCATGTTACTACCAAAACCATCTTGGTTTTGGTAGTAACATGAATCCGGAGAAGGTGATTTAATTTTCTCTGCTGGTGACAGAGGATCATGACTATTGCCGCCAGACATTGAAGGAGTGGACTAATGATCAGTTGCTGGAATGAATACGTCTGGCTCATGTCCTAGTTAACAGGGCAGTATGTTGTTTGGTGATGTTCAGTGAGTTGGCTTTGTCCAGTACTACTAAGGGCAGTGATGATTTTTCCCCTCCCTTCAGTAAGGCTCAGGTATAATCGCTGGTATGGTTATTAGAAGATGACTCAGCTTATTTCTTTGAGCATTATTCAGCTTGCCCTCTACAGGAGTGCATTAACGCGGTGCAGTCTCTTGTCAGACAGGCCACATTTAAACAAAATTTTGTTCAACCTTTACTACAGGCATGGTCAGATATATTGTATTCAGCCCCAGTCAGCTTGCACCAACCCATTCCTGCCACCAGAGACCTACCTGCTCAAAGGTCTCTCTCCTTCCCCTACAGCAACCACAGTCACAGCCCAATATACTCTGCTACCAACCAAATATCCGTACCGTTTCCACCTGCTACACCTATCCTGCTTTTAACCCACCTACCTCTTCTCCGCTGCCTGCAACAATTCCACAAAGATCCCCCTTATTGACCACTCCCTCTTTTTTACCATACTCTAGCCATACTCTTCCATCAGCTGCACCCCCTACTTACAGCCCTGCAGTCACTTACAGAACTCCCGTGGTCAAACCTAAGAAGAAACGGAAATTTTTCCCAGCCCACACTATCCAGCCAGTATCCAATACTGCCTCCACACCAGCCAATATACTCTAGTCTGCCTCCACACCAACCGATCAGCTCCAGTCTGCCTCCACACCAGCCAATCTATTCCAGTCTGCCTCCACACCCACCAATCTGCTCCAGTCTGCTTCTACATCAGCCAATCTGCTCCAGTCTGCCTCCACACCAGCCAATCTGCTCCAGTCTACCTCCACAATGGCTGATAGGGTTTGACCTGCTTCTGACAGACCTAAACATGCTATCCAGCCTGCTGATCCTGTGCCTGCTGTCCAGCCTGCTGATCCTGTGCCCGCTGTCCAGCCTTCTGATCCTGTGCCTGCTGTCCAGCCTGCTGATCCTGTGCCCGCTGCCCAGCCTGCTGATCCTGTGCCCGTTGTCCAGCCTGCTGATCCTGTGCCTACTGTCCTGTCTGCTGATCCTGTGCCTGCTTTCCAGCCTGATGTTCCAGTGCCCGCTGTCCAGTTTGATGATCCGGTGCCTGCTGTCCAGTCTGATGATCCAGTGCCCGCTGTCCAGTCTGATGATCCGGTGCCCGCTGTCCAGTCTGATGATCTGGTGCCCGCTGTCCAGTCTGATGATCCGGTGCCTGCTGTCCAGCCTGCGGAGTGTCCCTTCTTACATCACAGGTGTCCCCCAGTGGAGTGTCCCTCCTTACATCACAGCTGTCCCCCAGCGGAGTGTCCCTCCTTACATCACAGGTGCCCCCCAGCGGAGTGTCCCTCCTTACATCACAGCTGTCCCCCAGCGGAGTGTCCCTCCCTACATCACAGCTGTCCCCAGCGGAGTGTCTCTCCTTACATCACAGGTGCCCCCAGCGGAGTCCCTCCTTACATCACAGGTGCCCCCCAGCTTACTCCCTCCTTACATCACAGGTGTCACCAGCGGAGTGTCCCTCCTTACATTCCAGCAGTCCCCCAGCGGAGTGTCCTTCCTTACATCACAGGTGCCCCCCAGCGGAGTGTCCCCCCTTACATCACAGGTGTCCCCCAGCGGAGTGTCCCTCCTTACATCACAGCTGTCCCCAGCGGAGTGTCCCTCCTTAAATCACAGGTGCCCCCAGCGGAGTCCCTCCTTACATCACAGGTGCCCCCCAGCTTACTCCCTCCTTACATCACAGGTGTCACCAGCGGAGTGTCCCTCCTTACATTCCAGCAGTCCCCCAGCGGAGTGTCCTTCCTTACATCACAGGTGCCCCCCAGCGGAGTGTCCCCCCTTACATCACAGGTGTCCCCCAGCGGAGTGTCCCTCCTTACATCACAGCTGTCCCCCAGCGGAGTGTCCCTCCCTACATCACAGCTGT
>BLSH010205977.1:997014-1009031 GCA_018402905.1 Glandirana rugosa
GCCAAATTGACGCGTCCCCCAAAAGTGACAGACCCGTTATTCCTACACCTTAAGAGAAGGTGTTAACCACCACCGACGCCCCTCATACTTATAAAAATTCTCTGAGAACCTACACGTAGAATTTCTTGTGTTGTATGTCCCTATACCCTTATTAATATCTGTGACTGTGTAAACGTGGATGTGTCCAACTTGACCTACCTGAAAACAGAAATAAGTTGGAATGGGTGGTACATTGATATAAAGCAAAGTTTCTCAACCCCATGTTTTGTCTCGGATAACCCGTATGAGTCCGAGTCGTGTATACGTAGTTTTTGTTGTATGTTGACCGTGATTTTGGTTTTTCACAGGAGGTAATCGATAGTTCCTAAATATATGTTACAACCCATAGTCGATGGGTCCCAAACCACTAAACCTTGATCTTTTTCCCTACCTTTAGAGATGAGAGATCTCACGTCTAGTTCATACCTGGAGAATTATACGAACGTATGAACAGTCCTTTGGTCATGTCATTCGACTCGATGAATTGATCCCTCCAGTCCCAAACGCAACCATCTTCCCCAGAGTTGGGTATATAGGTTGTGAAACACCTTAATAGCTAATGGAGGACACTTTTTGGTTTTAGTGCCAGTTGTATGTTGTTTTTGATGCATATGTGCTGAGCCTGAGTATGCCCAATAGGCTCTGTTTTGTACCCCAACTCTTTGAAACGAAATATAGTTACATGGTGGGTAAGGTTGAATAAAGACAAAAGTCCATCCAGTTCAACCTGTGTAGGTGCAAATGTGTCAGTGTCTATAATTATTCCCATATCCCTGTATGTTGTGTTCTTTAAGATGCACATCCAAGAGTCTCTTAAAAATATTCATACTCCCCGCAGCCACCACCAATTGTGGAAGAGAATTCCACATCCTTATTGCCCAGACAGTGAAAACCCCCTGCGCAGTTAAACCGCTTCTCCTCCAGCCTTATTGTGTGGCCTTGTGTCTTCTTACACTCCTTGAGACTGAATAGTTTTTTCCCTACGCTTGGATCGCCATTGAGGTATTTGTAAAATCATATCTCCTCTCAAGCGTTGTTTCTCCAGCGAGAATAGATTTAGTGTTTGCAATCGTTCCTCGAAATCAAGGTCCTCCAGTCCCCTTATGAGTTTTGTTGCCCTTCTTTGGAGTATTTCCCTTTTTTTATGAATGCTAATATCTGCCTACTTTGGTAGCTGCAGCTTGACATTGCATACTATTGCTCAATCTGTCATCTACTAGGACCCCCAGATCTTTCTCTATCCTCGATTCCCCCAACAGTTCTCCCCCTAGTGAGTAGTTTGCATTTATGTTTTTTGCCCCCAAGTGCATTACTTTACATTTCTCCACATTAAACCTCATTTACCATGCATTGGCCCACTCCATTATGTTGTTCAGGATTTTAAAAAAAAGTCCTATTTCAACTAGAAAAAAGATCTGACATGGATGAGGGTGATGTATAAACTTTATTTTTAAGAACAAAAGACAAGTTACATAAAATCCAAATTTAAAAACAATTTAAAAGATTTGGCTTTTCCGCACAAGGATTAGTATGGCAGACACAATTCCAAGGAGGTTAAACAGTTCTGCATCCCACGGACACTTCGTAAGAAGAGCGTGATTCTACCGATCCGATTGTTGTAGGGTTTTCGCTTTCTTGCAGAGTGGGCGGATTGCAGAACAGGTCGCATCAACATTTATCAAATCTTCTATTATATATTCCCACTCCCCGGCAAAAGTGGGCTAAGTTATCACACACTTAAACTTACATATAAAATGCAAACAAAAACAGATAAGATAGAATTTAATAACTAACGTTAAATGAAATTTTTGCCTGAGGTATAATATGCACATAAAGATTAGGTTTCATTTATAAGATCTAAATAAAAGGTAACTAAAAACTATAGTGGTGAGGGGCAAACAAGGAAAAACTATCAGAGGGATTTCACTACTGGATTCCTAAAAAGATACAATCCCCCGGCATTTACTTTGTTATCAAGTCAATTCCACACAAATTGCATCTCTGTAATGCAGGCAGATTTCCCCATGTTTTGTGTCCTGAGAGTACAGAAAAATAACTACAATGTAGAGCTGCTCCAGGTCTGAGATCTGAACGGCCGCACTCTTTAAACCTTTAAAAATCCACCTTTTGCTATAAAATATATTCAATAAAAAATGTAAAAGAAAAAAATCTAAATTTCTTAATAAATTTAGGCCAATATGTATTCTGCTACACATTTTTGGTAAAAAAATCCCCATAAGTGTATACTGATTGGTTTATGCAAACGTTATAGTGAGATATAAACTGGATATTTAATTTTTTTTTTTACTAGTAATGGCAGCGATTAGCGACTTATAGCAGGACTGCAATATTAAGGCGGACAATCGGACACTGACACTTTGTGGGAATCAGTGACGCTAATACAGTGATCAGTGCTAAAAAATATGCACTGTCACTGTACTGACACTGGCTGGGAAGGAGTTAAACATCTAGGGCGATCAAAGGGTTAAATGTGTGCCTATCCAGTGTTTTGGTATACACACTGTGTGGTTTTTACTGGGGGAAGAAACAGGTTCTGGTCCCTGCTTTGCCCCGTCTCCCTCATGTGTTGTTTATATAGGCAGATCACCGTTCTGTGCTCTTTACCGATGATCGGTGGGAGTCCGAAGCCCATCGAGTGCCCGACACCCACAGATCGGCTTCTACTGTGAAAATTCTCAACAGAAGCAGCACGCGTGTGCCCCCTGCTGGTGCTATATATACAGGTGATCCTGCACACCGCTGTTGTCCTATAGCTGTAAGACTGCTATAGGGTCCAGATCTGTCCGCTTTTTCATGGGCACAGAAAAATTCAGCATTAAAGGAGTTGTAAAGGCAGAAGGTTTATTTTATCTTAATACATTCTATGCATTAAGATAAAAAACCTTTTGTGTGTAACAGCCTCCCCAGCCCCTCCCCCCCCAATTACTTACCTGAGCCCCTTCTCTCTCCAGCAATGTCCAGGAATATCTAAGCCACCCGGGACACTCCTCCTGATTGGCTGAGACACAGCAGTGGTGCCATTGGCACCCGCGGCTGTCAATCAAAGTCAGTCAGCCAATCAGGGGGGAGAGGGGGCGGGGCCAGGTCGGGCTCTGTGTCTGAATGCAGAATGGAGCTCTGACTCGAAACAGGTGCCCCCCATAGATAGCTTCTGGCTGGGGGGGCACTCCATAGGAGGGAGGGGCCAGGAGCAGCAAAGAGGGACCCGAAAAGAGGAGGATCCGGGCTGCTCTGTGCAAAACCAACTGCACAGAGGAGCTAAGTATGACATGTTTGTTATTTAAAAAAAAACAAAAAAACAAGACTTTACAATCACTTTAAATCAGCCAAAAGGCACAGCGGGGAGAGAGGGTTTCACGCTACTCTCAGCAGTTAAAAGCGCTTGGTAACCCAAAAAAATAAAGATCCTCTGCTCCTTTACAGCATGTTATACAGCACAGTGCTTGTGCTGTGTCATTTGTAACACCTGTAATACATGGCTGATCCTGCCAGTTTCTACCTTCCCCCCTGTATGCTGACTTCTATATATCAGGGCTGCTGAGCCCTGACACCGAAGTCATCTCTACGTGCCTCTGTCAGCCGCAGGTCTCCTCTGTGTCCTCTCCCCCCTCCCCTCTCTGACTGTGAGATCTGTGTCCGCACCACCCCCTCCCGTCCTGCTGCTCAAATTACTGTTTCTTTTTAACATAATCCTCCGTTTTTTAATGTAATAGTCCCCTGTGACTGCGCTTTATAAAAATAATGCTGTATATATCTTGTTTACAGGGCGCTGATCTGCGCTCATTGACATGCCGCCTCTCTCGGCCCAACAGATGCAGCGGCCGGGGCCGACTCTCTCCTCCTCCCCTCCTGACATCAGCAGGAGATCCCCGCCCCACCCACTGCACCTGTCGGGCAGGGAGAGAGGAGGCGGGGGGGGGGGGGTGATTGAGCGCAGATCAGCGCTCTGTAAACAAGGTATATACAGCATTATTTTTATGAAGCACAGTCACAGGGGGCCATTACATTAAAACAACCACTTTAATAATAACCAGCGCTGAGAGTAACATGAAACGTGTTAACCTCTCTCTTCTTGCTGAGCCTTTTGGCTGATTTTATGCTAATTTATAAGGGTGGATTTTCAAAGGATTAAAGAGTGCAGCCGTCCAGATCTCTTGTGCACAGAAAAATAACTATTGATCTGCCAGAAATCAGCCATAAGGTACAACAGGCAGAGAAAAGTTAACGCGTTTCACGCTACTCTCAGCGCTTAACCATAACCAGTGCTGAGAAACTCTCTCTCCCCACTGTACCTTTTGGATGATTTTATGCTGCTTTGTACGAATCATTACTGATCAAGGCGGATTAAAGAGTGCAGCCATCTGGATCTCTAAATTTCCTAGTTCCTATTCACCAGCTTTAGGTGGCAACGCTGCTTCTGCTGCACTGAAATCTAAAGCAGTTGTCGGCCCTGCCCAGGAGACAAGACACCTCCCCTGTCCATAACATAATGAGGGGGGGGGGGGTGTTCTGAAGTCCAGCAGGGTGGAATTCAAGCAAGGCTTCCAACGCTGTTTGGAACAGAGGCGCGCTGAACTGTCAACTCAAACAGGAGGATAGAAGAATGCTGGATTTTTGGGAGATCAGCAGATAATTATCTGTACTTTGTAAAGAAATAACAAAATTAAACGTATAAAACATTGAGAAACATGCATGTACTAGAGAAAAATACTGCATTTTTAATTAAAAAATGTTACCAAGACATACATTGTCAGCGTCGGGTTGTGTCAGTAGCACAGCATACAAGTTAATGCCCATGATCATCCATAGGGTGCTAACGTGATATTATAGATGGCACCATGAAAACCTTTGGAAATAATATCCTTTCACCAGCACAGCTCCTACACTATATTGTCAAAAGTATTGTGATAAGGTTTATTTAAGCCATCAATTCCCTGATTGCTAACCAACCAAATTCTGTTCTGCCTTGTTAAATGAGCCTTGCATGGTCTCCAAACAGTGTCTGGTTTATGATTACAAAAATTACAACCTAAAATTTCCTTATATACACTGTATTGTTAAAAGTATTGGGACGCCTGCCTTTACACGAGCATGAACTTTAATGGCATCCCAGTCTTAGTCTGTAGGGTTCAATATTGAGTTGGCCCTCCCTTTGCCACTATAACAGCTTCAACTCTTCTGGGAAGGCTGTCCACAAGGTTTAGGAGTGTCTATGAGAATGTTTGACCATTCTTCCAGAAACTAATTTGTGAGGCCAGGCACTGATGTTGGATGAGAAGGCCTGGATTCCAGTCTCTGCTCTAATTCATCCCAAAGGTGTTCTATCGGGTTGAGGTCAGGACTTTGTGCAGGCCAGTCAAGTTCCTCCACCCCAAACTTGCTCATCCATGTCTTTATGGACCTTGCTTTGTATACTGGTGGTAAGTCATGTTGGAACAGGAAGGGGCCATCCCCCACAAAGTTGGGAGCATGAATTTGTCCAAAATGTCTTGGCATGCTTCCCTTCACTGGAAATAAGGGGCTAGGCCCAACCCCTAAAAACAACCCCACACCATATCCCCCTCTCCAGCGAATGATTTGGACCAGTGCACAAAGCAAGGTCCATAAAGACATGGATGAGCGAGTTTGGGGTGGATGAACTTGACTGGGCTGCAGAGAGTCCTGAGCTCAACTCAATAGAACACCTTTGGGATGAATTAGAGTAGAGACTGCAGGCCAGGCCTTCTCGTCCAACGTCAGTGCCTGACCTCACAAATGCGCCTCTGGGTGGATGGTAAAACATTCCCATAGACACTCCTAAACCTTGTGGACAGCCTTCCCAGAAGAGTTGAAGCTGTTATAGCTGCACAGGGTGGGCCAACTCAATATTGAACCCTACAGACTAAGACTGGGATGCGATTAAAGTTCATGTCCGTGTAAAGGCAGGTGTCCCAATACTTTTGACAATACAGTGTATATAAGGAAATTTTAGGTTGTAATTTTTGTCATCATAAACCAGCCACTGTTTGGAGGCCATGCAAGGCTCCTTTAACAAGGCAGAACAAAATTTGGTTGGTTAGCAATGATGGAATTGATGGCTGAAAAAAACATTATTTTTCTTATGTGGAGGTAGCTGAGCGAAGGATTTAATTTTAATAAGAGTATGACCAATGTTCAAGGCTGAGAACACAAATCTGTGGGGGGACTCATCCTATTGGTATCCGCCCAAGATTGAAATGCTTTTAGATTGACTTAAAGCGGAACTAAACCCCATTAATTTAAAGTGGTAGTAAACCCTCCTATCATTTTCAGCCAAGGAAGCTGCCATCTTGGCCTCTGTTTAATCTACAACTGCCATGTTGCTGCACATGTGATCAGCTATGACACCAGCCATTGGATGGTTTGACAGTTTGGTTTAGAGCACAACCAATGGGAGTGTTACATTTCTGGCACGTGCCGGAAATGGAACTGGTTTTTAAACTGTTAAATGGATGGGTTTACTACCGCTTTAAGTGTCAAAAACCAGTTACATGCCGGCACGTGCCGAGAATGTAACTGTCCCTTTTGCTTGTGCTCTCATCTAAACTGTCAAACCATGAAATGATTGGTGTCATAACTGATCACTTGTGCAGCACCATGGCAGTTGAAGATCAAACAGAAGCTACAATGGCAGCTTCCTTGCCTCAACACGATAGGAGGGTTTAGTTCTGCTTTAAAGCTGAACTCTGGTATTCTTGTAAAAAAATATCCTTGCAGTGGGACCCCGACCCCCCTTCCCACACTGCAAGGGTAACTGCTTGTTAAGTCTAGGGGTAGAAGAACCAGCTGTAATACTTACCTTGTTCCTCGCTCCAGTAGACTCCGGTGCTATCTTCTCTCCACCTCTCTGGATTGTGCACAGGCCCTCTGCCTTTTTATGTTCAGTGAAGGACTAATGGTTCTGCATAGTGCATGATGGCATCAAGATGCAATTACCGGCTGGAGCAATGCAGAGAAAGGAGTTTGGTGGGCAGGTTGCACATCGTAGTGGAAGGCTGCTGGAGAGGGGAATAAGACAAGTATATCAGTTTTTTTACTCTACCCCTAGACTTAAAGAGATATTAAAGCGTTTTTTTTTTTTTTTTTAACCACTACCCGCCCGTACGACGTCATATGACGTCAAGGACTTTGAGTGGGGATATCTGGGTGACGCCTACAGGCATCATCCAGATATTGTTTTTATCAGCCGGCCATTCTGTGCACCGTAAGAATGATCATAGCGGCAGTTCAGCCACTTGATCGTTCTTACAGGTGGCGGGAGGGGACGCCCCCCCTCCCTCCGGTGCTTCTCCGGGTCCGCCCGTACTATCGGTGAGCTGGATTATGAATAGGTCACCCCTTGGATGTTTACCATAGAGATTTCTGGTGACCAGATGGTCCCCAGTCATCTCTATGATCCTCGGAGGCCCGGGTGGGACGTTATGACGTCTCGCCCGGGCCGACGATAGTAAACAAAGCCAGGGAGTCGGCTGGAAAGACTGAGAAAGTTCTTCTTTTTTTTTATCTCTGTCTTTCCAGGCTGGAGGAGAGATGACCCCATATCTCTCCATAAAGAGGACCTGTCACGCACTATTCCTATTACAAGAGATGTTTCCATTCCTTGTAAAAGGAATAAAAGTGATCCAAAAAAAAAATAATTTAAAGAGAAAGTGTAAAAATAAAAGTAAAATAAAGAACAAAAAAAAAGAGCCCCATCCCCGCGTGCTCGCGCGCAGCAGAGAAGCATACGTAAGCCACGCCTACACATGTAAACGGTGTTCAAATCACACATGTGAGGCATCACCGCATGTGTTCGAGCGAGAGCAATAATTCTAGCCCAAGACCTCCTCTGTAACATCCAACAGGTAACCTGTAAAAATTTTTAAAGCGTCGCCTATGGAGATTTTTAAGTACAAAAGTTTGGCGCCATTCCACGAGCATGTGCAATTTGTGTGATATGTTGGGTATGTATTTACTTTTTTTTAATTCATGAAACTTGTTTTTTTTTTTTAAAAAGCGTTTGAAAAATCGCCGTGTGACATAAAAAGTTGCAAAGACTGCCATTTTATTCCCTAGGGTCTCTGCTAAAAAAACATATCTAATGTTTGGGGGTTCTGAGTAATTTTTTAGCAAAAGAATGATGAATTTTACATGTAGGAGAGAAGTGCCAGAATTGGCCCGGGTGGGAAGTGGTTAAATAACAAACATGTTATACTTACCTGCTCTGTGCAATGATTTTGCACAGAGCAGCCCGGATCCTCCTCTTCGCGGATCCCATGCCAGCGTTCCTGGCCCCTCCCTCCTGCTGGGTGCTCCCATAGCAAGCAGCTTCCTCTGGGGGCACCCAAGCAGGTGCACTCCTGAGCCACAGCTCTGTGTGTCCTTTCACACACTGAGCCGCGGCTCTGCCCATCCCACCCCCTCTGTCTCCTGATTGGCTTACTGGGCATGATTGACAGCAGACAATTAGGAGTGCGAGTCCCCGGATAGGCAAGGCTCTAGTAAACATTGCTGGATCGAGAGGAAGCTCAAGTAAGTATTAGGGGGAGCGGGGGGCTGCTGCACACAAAAGGCTTTTTACCTTCATGCATAGAATGCATGAAGGTAAAAAACATAGTGCCTTTACAACCACTTTAACCTTTTCAGCATGTTTTCTTTTTAGTTCACAGAGAATTTGTCAGTTCTCCAGAGTTCAGCAAAAATTTGCCCAGTGGGTGGCCCTGTTGGCCCCGCTAGAAATTTTTCAGCCAAACAGCGGCATCATCTGATCAGGGCCGGCTGTCAAAATGCAATAGCTGCCATGGCAAATTCTTCATCCACTCTGAATAGTGTAGTTGGAGAAATCTAACAGTGTAGGGTCAACTTTATAGTGTTGCATATATGATTTAATCACAATTAAATTAGTTCCTCAGGCAAGATTTAATGAATCTCTTTCCACTTATAAAAAGTGGGGTGTTCATTGATTTACAGTCCTTAAAATGTTACTAAACCCAGCAATATAAAAATAATTCATCACCCCCACTCCCCCCCACACACACAGTGCACATAGCTTCTAAATCTTCTCTCTATATCAAAATACTGCTGCTATATACCTTTTTTCATCTGTATATTGCAGTCAGGTGATAAGCTGCAAGGACCCAGGGCTTCCCCAGTGTTCATATAGGAGGGGATTTCACTCTCTGATGATGCAACTACTTACGCATCAGTGACCCTTCACCCACAATCTGGCCAGAGCTTTGCCAATGACATGCTCAGTTCACAAATAAACAATCACTGCCTCTAGAAATGCACTGTAGTCTGTGTCCATGTGAAACAGGAAGATCAAACAGAGCATGTACAACCTTTTCACCCTGCCTGTATGTAGTATAGTATAGTGTAGTCTAATATAGTAGACAGGCAAGGAGGAAGTATCTGGCCATACAGGATCAAACAGCCTTTTTACACAATACAGAGGATTAACCCCTTAAGTTACACAGTGAGTATAGCAAGCATGCTATTCTGCATATAGAGACAGATTTTACTGTTGTGGGTTTAGTAACACTTTAACTCAGACAGGCAAGGTAAGGGCTCTACACTAGCAATTGGGGTGGTAAAATCATGCAGTTGAGCCGCTCCCACTTGAGCTGCATAAGCAGCTGCTGAGAGGTATACACATGCTGCAGCAATACCGCCCACCAAACGCAACCCAATCATATGAATAGGGCTTGGGCTGCAATCACCCTGCAATCATGCACAATGCACGCCTCCTCGCTGCCTGTCAAACACAGTCCTTGCCATTAGTGTAAATGAGTCATAAGGGCCTAAAATTGTATGAACTCGGTCTACCTCAATTCAATCATACTGAGAAAAATTGATTGCTACGGTTGGAGGCACTGTTAGACTTTATACACATAGGTTTCAGCGTGTAGATGACATTTTCAGCAAGCTCCGAGCAGCTTTCTTGACCAATTTAAAGCAGCTGTCAGCTATGATTTTGAATTGGAAAACATATCTCAGGCTTTGAACAAGTTTCAAATGTGTTAAAAGCCAGCTGACAGCTTGTTTAACCACATGCCATCCACAGGCTGTTTATAAATGGCCTGAAATTCAAAGATCATGTTTTTTGGTTTTTTTTAGCCAGTTTCCAGCTATCCAGTAAAGGTGATCTGGGTGGCTGTAAAGCAGCCAAATCACTTTTACGGTATTGTTTCGAGAAATAAAAAGGAAATGCTATCAGAGCTCTTTAAATGTCCCCTGTGGACAAATTTAGGGTACCGTCGTTTTTGGGCGTTTCACAGGGTGAACGCGATTTTCAGACTTGACATGTTTGGCATCTATTTACTCGTTGCCCATCTTTTTTACTTGGGTTTTGTATTTGCATGCACTAAAATTCAATTTAGTGTATTTTTAGAAAATATAGATTCCATAAACAATTTTGACATAAAAATTGCAATGTCCACCATTTTATTCTGCTTTAAGAAAATATATAATTGTTTGGGGGTTTTAAGTAATTTTCTAGCAAAAAAAAAAGCAGATTGTAGCAAAAAAAATTACAAAACAAAATGCTCTTTATGCAAAGTAGTTAAAGAGGAACTGCAGTGTGCTCACATAATTTGTAATAAAAACATCTTTGCCATCCTGAAGCTTCTCTCCGACCACTTTGCATATTATTTTATATATACTGTGATTCTGTACTTCCCAAATATGCTGCAGAAATCTCCCTCCACTGAGTCTGGCTGCAGCCATTTTAACTGTGGGCAGCTGAAGCTACTGCCTGTTCACTTCTTGGAATTACACAGACACACGCCTCTAGCTCTGCAGCTTTCATTGGCCCTCTTAGGACCCCCCTCCCTTTCTGGCAAACTCTCACTAGAACAGTGGTTCTCAACTCCGGTCCTCGGGACCCACCAACAGGCCAGATTTTAAGTATTACCTTGGGGAGATGCAGACTAGAACACTGCAATCACTGAGCAGCAAATTATATCACCTGTGATGTATTTCAGTTATCCTGCAAACCTGGCCTGTTGGGGGGTCCCGAGGACCGGAGTTGAGAACCACTGCACTAGAGTGAGAGAGAGAGAGCTGTGCATGAGGTCATTCGCCTAGGCTAATGACCAGACAAGAAACAGGAAATGGGCTGTATAAGGTATTTACTGGCAGAAATAAAATGTTTTACTATCCAAAGTTAAAACAACAAGGGCAGAAGATTTAATAGACGGAAAGATGAACAAAATGACTGAAGGGCCACTTAAAAGTGGTATCTAGCATTATGATCTGTGTTTAACATTGCCAAATGGGAGCTGAAGGTTGCTTTAAAGAGACCCTGGAATTAATCTAAAATATTGCAGGTAAAAGAATGAAAAATCAAGTATTTTAAATGCTTACCTGACCGTTCATTCACTTGCAATGTGCCTCAGTACCTGCTACAAAATATGACTACTCCTGGAAGAGTCCATTCCCTAGCAAAACAACTACTGACTGTGTTGATCCAGCTCCTCCACTCCTCCCTATATAACCTTTTATATAGGGAGGAGCTCAGAGGAATACTTTAGAGTGTAACCTGCTAGGGCTGCTGAGATTACATCCAAGATGGCAGCATCCAACAACAGTCTCGGGGCTTTTGGATGTCTATACAAGGGAGGCTTTTACAGGTGAATAACCTACATGGACATGGTCACCGGCAGATCTTTTTTCAAGGGGGGGGGGGCATCATTTTAAGGTCACCCATGCTCTGCCCCTTTTCGACAATGTCATTATCACATTATCACAGTCAGAGATTGCAGACATAGTACAGGAGATGGTCAGAGACTGCAGACATAGTACAGGAGATGGTCAGAGACCACGCACTTAGTACAGGAGTCAGTCAGAGGCTACAGAAATGGTACAGGAGATTGTCAGACTGCCGACATTGTACAAAGGATGGTCAGAGACTGCAGACATAGTACAGGAGACGGTCAGAGACTGCAGACATAGTACAGGAG
>BLSH010205977.1:1009041-1019503 GCA_018402905.1 Glandirana rugosa
TCAGAGACTGGCAGAGGACATGATACAGACGTCAGAGACTGGTAGGAAACATGTTACAGCCGTCATACAGAAATGGTACAGGAGATTGTCAGACTGCCGACATTGTACAAAGGATGGTCAGAGACTGCAGACATAGTACAGGAGACGGTCAGAGACTGCAGACATAGTACAGGAGACGGTCAGAGACTGCAGACGTAGTACAGGAGATGGTGAGAGCCTGTGGACATGGTACAGGAGATGGTCATAGACTGCAGACATAGTACAGGAGATGGTCAGAGACCACGCACTTAGTACAGGAGTCAGTCAGAGGCTACAGAAATGGTACAGGAGATTGTCAGACTGCCGACATTGTACAAAGGATGGTCAGAGACTGCAGACATAGTACAGGAGACGGTCAGAGACTGAAGACATAGTACAGGAGATGGTCAGAGCCTGTGGACATGGTACAGGAGATGGTCATAGACTGCGGACATGGCACAAGAGACGATCAGAGACTGCATACATGGCTCAAGAGGATAAGGACCTAGTGGGGAACCCCCAATCCGATCCCTGATTCCAGGGGGGGGGGGGCACTTGCACCCCCTTGCCCCTACCTGCGGACGCCCATGTACATGGAATATTGTAAATGCACATATCATCTTACAGAAAGAGTTGTTGAAATAAATGATCTGGCGAAGTTGGGATCACTTTAATTCAAAGTCTTCAAGAAAACTGTTCACAGTTTGCTTAAAAACTGAATATACTTTGGAGAAGCCGGTTGTACACACCACTCTTATACAAGCTAAACCCGTATGCACAATACGAGTATTTATGGTGTTACCTGCCTACCTCCCAACTGGCCATCCTAGCATGGATCATTTCAGAATAGGGCTTTATCCTTTGCATAGCTCCTGCATCAGCCAAGAACTATAAGTCATACCTACCCAGGTGGAAAACCTGGTTCTTCCACTTTAAATATAATGTTCATCTTATATAGGTAAATAAATGCTACATAAATGGCATATACATATATATTGCAAACACAAACAAACTCTGTGCGCCTCTATATAACTTTTTTTTGCAGCAATGTAATGAGAAAACCAAAAAAAATCTAATAATCAACTTTGTAAAGTCACATTTTAAATCCACACACAATATAAAACCTCCCCTATATATCCCTTTAAAATATCTTGATTTGTAACACATATTATGCACATTTGATTAGACGGGGTAACAAAATGTACCAATGTAAATGTATGCAAAGAAAAGCACTCATGGCGAAAGGTTTCCCTTTGTGTACAAACAGACGGTACAATAATGAGCAGCTCCATCCAAAACGGGATGCTATTTTTTAGGAGTAGGACAGGGTTTCATTTCTTGCTTTACCGCTATCTGGGAACCTTACAAAGAGACTTCCCACATACGGCTGTAAAGCCTCGTACACACGGGACGACCATCGTATACAACAGGTCGTACTAACGACCGTTGTATGCGATATCGATCGTTCGTATGCGCGATTAGAACAGTCGAACATACGGGGGTCATTCAAGGGGAGTTGTATGAGCAGACTAGAAAACTTGGTCGTACCAACAAGCACTCATACGACCGTTGTATCGTGTGTACAGAGCAGTTGGTACAGCAAAACACGCATGCTCCAAAGTCAGGAACGGCCGGATGCTAATTACATGCACCTGAACGTTCTTTCTGTGCTCGTACCATCGTGTAGTGCAGTCAGTATGCAAGTTACATTATGCAACATGCCATTTGCGACGATCGTACGTACGATCGTCGTCCCGTGTGTACGAGGCTTTACACACCAATCTTGGCTTTTTCAGCTGAGCTACTGTTTTCACCAATCTGACTTTTCCATGTATTCTGGTTAGATAATCCACCACAGAAATGCTGTGGCATGTGCCCTCTGGTGGACTCTCAAGAGAAGTATATAAAACCTACAAAATGCTGACACAATGAGCTCAGCTGAAAAGCCCAGCCTTGTTAGTGTGGCATACTAGTAGGAGCACTGTGGGGGTGGCATCTCTACTAGATTCCCAGAGAGACCTGCAAAGACCCAGAGACTAATCAATCCTTATCCCACTCCACGCAAAACAGAATGCCCTTTTAATCTCTTAGCTTAACATCATACAATCAGTCGTGTACAAATGTGATTCAAGTATTTAATTTCTCCATTATCTTTTATGTGGCTGTAATGAAGGAATGAACAGATAGAGACACAAACATTTACTGAATCTAACTGTACTAGGTGGTGCTGAGTAAGGCTCCATGCACATTGGCGCTCTCTGGGCATCGGATTATGTGGCAGGAGACGCTGCTTAGGAAACGTGCTTATAACAGCGTTTATGCGTGTTTATTAGCGTCTGCGTTTTTGAGCTTTTTTTTTTTTTCATTAGCTTCCATTGACTACAAAAAGTGATGGACGCCGATAAACGCCCGTTTAGCGGCGTTTATGAGCATTTGTCGGCGTCCAGCATTTTTTGTGATCAGAAGAATGACTCCTGAACGCCAATTCAGATAACAGCCCATAAACCCCACTGCTGTTTAACGATAATAAACGTCCCTGTGTGCATGGACACATAGGATAACATAAAGGGGCATTTATGGGCTGCTAAAAAAAACGCCCAAACGACCATTAACGGTCGTTCATCAGCTTCAGTGTGCATGGAGCCTAACAATTAGCCTTAAGGAAGTGTCTCTATAGCAGCCAATCATGTTCCAGGTGCAATTTTGCTAAAGCAGGTTACACAAACTTCTCACTATCAATGATCAGGTTTAAGAAATTACTCTACAACATAACCCTGTTATAAGTTCAGAATAACCTGGAACCTGCACAGTGAAAAGGGCCATTTCCATGTCTATAACTTGTGAAAACAGGAGGATCTGCATATGTGTAACTGGGTGTGGCCACACTTCCCCTTCCCCATTCAGGAAATTAAACTTTGGGCTACTTTGCATGTAGATTTTGTAGTAAATATCTTGTTTGCAGAGCTCAATAGCTCAAGCTGAAATGTATACACACATGCCTCTAAGAGCTTGTTTACATGTGCATTGGTTTTGCCACCTCTTGAAGTCCTCTGCAGTGGATGGCTTTTCAAAAGCATTTGACAGGCAACATGACAGCTAGTGAAAGCCTGCAGCACCATGCCATGACCGTGTGCATTACATGTGGTTGCAAGGCACTTTCACTTACTTGAATGTGTGACCTTTGGCTGTGGTTCCATCCTCTCTCTACTTTCCCATCCAGCTGCTATTGCAAAGTTAGGGTGAGAGGTGGGGGGACAGTAAAAACCTAGATAAACTGCCTGTTTTTTACGGACTCTGGCTGCCCATATGAACAGAGACCAAGAGTCAGCAGTGACTCCTCCCACTCCCTGTCCTCTGTTCTGAATGGCTCTGTCAAAGGTTTCAATGAGAGACAGGTTGGCTGAATGGAGAGAAGTACTGCTGTGCTATCTCTTTAGATAACTCATAGTGCTCTGGGAATTCTTTGTCATTGATTAAAGGTTTATTTGTGGAGTAATATTTTTTGCATGTTGTGTGTGTGTATATATATATATATATATATATATATATATATATATACACACACACAATATTTTTTTTTAGAACCTGTAAGCGTCAATGTGAATGACAAAGAAAATTGATGTAAACCTATCACAGTTTCCCTTTAAGCTGTCATGTAAGGCGTGTTGCGATGGAGAGGGAGAAAAAAATACAGCGACATGAGACTAAGGGGTCCAATGGGGTCTTCTTTGTCACTAGGTGTATATTATATGATCCCCCAAAAAGCTCAGTAAATAGGGCGTTGTCCTATTGCCACAACCTTCATTCAAAAGTGTAGTCTCGGGTCCTAAAGCAATAAGGACCCTTTCACACGGGGCGGACTCCATTTTGATCAGCAGGCTATCAGAGTGGATCCAGACACAGCCTGCTCAGCTCTATTTGCGGCCGGCAATAAATGGACTCTGCTGTCCGTTTACACCTGGCTGCCCCCTGATCCAATCCACCTAGATCAGTGGTCTCCAAACAGCGGCGCGGGGGCTAGATGTGGCCCTTTACTTGCCTTTATCTTGCCCTTGGGTCACTATTCCACCAATGATGGAGCACCATTCCTCCTACTGACACCATTGATGGGCCACTATTCTTCTCATTGATCAACAATGGGGCACTATCCCCCCCATTAAAACTAATGATGGGGCATTGATGCCAGGGGATTTTCTACTCCCAATGGCCACAGCCTGGCCCTCCTAAAGCCTGAAGGGCAGTAAACTGGCCCTTTGTTTAGAAAGTTTGGAGACCCCTGGCCTAGATAGAGGAGGAAGGATCCCCTTCCATTTTTTTTTAGTGGACCAGATCAGATTGGAGGTAAGCGGGTGTAAATGGACGCAAGCGGGATACATGGACCATCCAACCAGGTCCACCTGAAAAACTGACAGATGGACCTGATTGGACCCTTCATGTGGAAGGGGCCTAAATCAGGCTTGTGCATGATCTGTGAAAAATTCCCATGTGAGACTCTCCAGATGGATGCTGCCATTGTCTGAAGTCTGGGTTGTCTATTCATTCTGGGACAAGGGCATCACACTGAGTAAAATTGGTCAAAGATGGATCGAAATTTGGCCGGTTCAGCAGAGATCGGACAAATTTTAATCCATCTGTGGCCACTCCCGCTCAACAGAAGTAGAGAAAAGTCTAAGGCATCATATACAAGGACGCTTTGAAAAAACAAGCTGTAATGTCGGTACCGACACCAGGAAAGAAATTAGCACTAAAAATGAGATTTCATCAGCGTTTTGCAATGGAGGTAATGAGCGTCAGCGCTAAGCCGCGTTTTGTTTAAAAAGACACCCCTCTGCTATTTTTTGACATTTTAAAACATAAAACGTCGGCGCTAAAAACGCCAGTTAACACTGCCGCTGCGCTAATGCGCGTTATTAAGCGTGATTGTGGGTTTTGCCGGCTCAGCGTCAAAAGCGCTCTAACGCTGCAGCTTCGGAACGTGCGGGTCCTGCGTTAGATTTACAGCTTAAGAACGCCGACAGCTCAAAAACGTCAACGTGTATATGAGGCCATTGAATAACATGGTGTGGCGTTCTTAAGCTGTAAAAAAAGCTCAAAAAGGCGACGTTAATAACACCCGTGTGTATGAGGTCTAATCATGGACTTCTGTAGAATGGGCTTGTTGGAAAATCTTGCTCAGCTGCTGCAGCTGCTGATTAGCGCATTCTAAATCATGCGGTCAGAAAAAAAATGGCACAGTGGGGGGGGCGGGGGGGATTCCTCCATTCACCTCGCTTGTGTGGATAGGGGAATCCATTCGGTTTTTCTTCTTTTTTTTTTGATCAGCCTGTTGGTCAGGCTAAATCTGAATGGGTGCAGCTTCATTGCCTTGGCACTCTTATACAGGCCAGAAGATGGCAGCTTCCATCAGAGGCGTCTCGCAAAAATATTTTGACACCATTTCAGTACAGTTTGCTTTTTGTTTGGAGAAATATAAAGGAAATGGTCCTTTTACTGTGCAGGCTTTGAAAATATCTAACGTGCGGAGAGGAAAAGTCACAGTGGTTTTGTGTGCTCGGCAATCATTATAGGAAGAGAAAATCTCTCATCTTCTGCCAAACCCTATGAGACATCCGCCTCTAAGTTTGCCTTTTGATAATGAATGGATATATGCGATTGGCTAATAAAGGCTGGTCGCACACAAGGCCCATTGCTAGATTTATAGACATCACTGTGATTGTGTAATGGCACTTCTTGAATGTTAGGCATTCAGCTCTGACACAATATATTCCATTTCCACACATAGCACACATACAGTACATAGAGAAATATTAGCACAGCTTATTCTTTGTGAGAACATCAGAAACAACAACATAGTCCAGTTTTTTATGTTTCTTTTCAAGTTTCACCTTGGAGCAGCGGAGGTTTATGGAGGCTCAGAAACCAAAATCAATGAACGGTGGCAGGAGGGGAGGGCTGGACTGGACGGAACTGGCAACTTTCCCAACACAGAACGACAGAGAATTGGTTTTGCTTTGGTTAAGAACAGCCTGAACTGCCACATTCCCCTGCCTGACCTTCCCGTCATTCACATTTCTACCTCCTCCATCACTTCCATGACAATGGTCCGCGGGCCGGTAAGGACGAGGTTGCTGACAGCTCGGAAATGGCAATGTAGGACGTTGAGGCCATTCACGGATACCACGAACTGGCGGATCTGAAAGTAAAACAATACAGGAATATAATCAAACTAGTTGAATAAAGAAGCAAAATGTGCAGCGATTGTGTGCAAAGTGCAGTAAAACAAATGATTGGAAATATTAACACTGTTGCATTGCAACACTGAAATTCAGAGCTAAAGTGATTGTAAACGATCACCTTGTAAAACAACCCATTCAGTTTAAGATAGAAATGAAAAGCAAACTTTTTTTGTGTAGATATAAAAAAAACACATTATAAATACCATTTTTCCCTTTTTTATAAGTGATCACATACCCTCTGTTCTCAGCTGCATAAGAGCTAGGGGGAGGAGAAGCAGCAGCAGCACACTGAGCTTCCCAGTGAATGGGGCGTGTTAGGACAAGTTTGATCACTCGGGGAGAATGCACGGAGTTGCCAGCATAGCTAGAGAACTGACCACAATGTGCTATCCTGCTTAGTGTGGTCAGTTTTTAATAGGCAAGCAAAAGGGACTAGCAGGAACACCAGGGATTTCACATAAACTAAGCAATACAAAAAGAACAGTATACTTTCTCATACAAGCACATGGTACAGCAGGCACAGGAATATGTAGTGTTGGGGTAGCAAGCACTTTAAAGTGCAAATGCAATTTATATACATTTAAAGGTTTTTTTTTAATGCTCCTGTCCTCAGCCCCCATCCCAGTCCCAGCACCAATGCCTCTCCTGACCCTCACCCATGAGCAGTGCCACTACTAAAGCTGGCCATAGATTATTCCTTTTTTTCATTTAGCCAATGGGCTTCACAAAAATAAAAAATGGATTGCTCCATCCACAAAATTGAGGTGGATGGAGGATTCCCCCTACCAGGACATTATATTCTGGCAACCAATCTATAGATCTCTGCTGAACCAGCCGGATTTCAATCCATCCACTCCGTCTGCTTTCCAAAGCAGCAGTGCTGATGCCCATTCGTATCCTCACCCATGAGAAGTGTCACTTGCCTAGGAGCAGTGTCACATCTGCTTCTTTTCAATTCCTTCAGCAGTAATTCCTATCCTGATCCTCACCCATGAGCAGTGTTGTTGACTCTCTTCCACCTTCCCTAGGAGCAATGTCAAATTGGCCTCTCTCCAAAGCAGCAGCACTATTGCCCCTCCAGACCCTCACCCATGAGTAGTGTCACTACTGTCTCTTTTCCCGCTGCCCTATCAGAAGTGTCATATTTGCTTCTTTCCAAAGCATCTGTACTGATGCCTATTGAGACCCTCATCCTGATGACACCCTAGAAGCAGTGGCAAATTTCCCTTTCTCCAAAGCAGTAGCACCAATGCCTAAATGTAGCACTGATTCCTCTTTCATTATCTGCACCATGATGCCAATCTTGACCCTCAGCCAGATAGTTACTGCTGACTTTCTTCCCCTACCCTATGAGCAGTGTCACATCTGCTTCTGTACAAAGCAGCAGTACTGATGCCTATCTTGACCCTCAACCATGTGCAGTGTGACCGCTAATGCTCCTTACCCTGCCCTAGGAGCAATGTCAAATGTGTCTCTTTCCAAAGCAGCAACACTAATGCTTCTCCTGATCTTCACCCATGAGCTGTGTCACTACGGTCTATCCTCCCTTTGCCCTAGGAGCAATGTCATATTTACTTCTTCCCAAAGCAGCAATGCTGATGCCTATCCTGACCTTCAACATGAGAAGTGTCACTGCGGACATTCTTTCTCCCGCCCTAGAAGCAGTGTCCCTCACACCAAAGCAGCAGCACCGATGCCTATCCTGACCTTCACCCATGAGCTGTGCCACTAGGCCTGTCTTCGGAGCAGCTTCACTTCTACTTCTTTCCAACCGGCAGCACTGATGCCTATCCTGACCTTCAACCATGAACAGTGTCCCCGCTGACACTCTTTCCTCTACCCTAGGTGCAGCATCAAATTTGCCTTTCTCCAAAGCAGCAGCATTAATGCCCATCTTGGATCTTACCCAGCAACACAGTGTTACTGCAGATTCTTCCAAGACATTCTATTTAGCAGAGTTACTAATGCATCTACGGTCTCTTTCCCATTAGCAGTCATTTTTGTCTCTCCCAATCTATGGTCCAAATGCTGATTAAAGTGGTTGTAAACTCTTTACAACCACGTTAAACTACAGGTAAGCCTATAATCAGGCTTACATGTAGGTACCCTGCATATCTCCTAAACCAGCACAATTCAGGAGATATACAGTGTACTAGATGCGCCAACATCATCGGCACATGTGCAGTGCAGAAACAGGCCGCCGTGCCGTTTCTTCACTGTGATAGTGCCGCAATTGGCGGCTCCCGCTCACATGCACGGGAATGACATCACGAGACTCCAGCCAATCACAGAGCCGGAGTTTGCGGCCCCGGAAGGAAGAGGGGTGAAGATGGACGCTTCCTACTGCGGGGACAGCGCGGGCGTCGATTGCAGGTAAGTGGCACATAGTAGGCTAGTATGCAATGCATACTAGCCTATTATGCTTTTAATTTGCAGGGAGTTAAAGAGGACGTAAAACCAATCAGGGTTCACTTCCTCTTTAAGCTCTCCATCCTTAGGCCTCATACACATGGACGTTTCTTAACCGGTTCCCCACCGCGCGCCGTGTTTTCACGGCGGCAGTGGGGGAGAGCTGCGCGAATCGCCGTAAATAAGCGGCGATTCGCATTTGGCCACCAGGGGGCGCGCGCGCCCGCCGCACTCCTGGGGAGTGTGCCCGCGGCTCGGGCGGACCCGATGTCCACCGGCGAGCCGCGATGAGCGGCTACAGAGAAAGAACGGGGAACCGCCGATGTAAACACGGCGGTTCCCCGCCCTGTCAGTGGGGCATGAGAGATCTACTGATCCCTGTCACTGGGATCAGTTAGATCTCTCATGCCCATGTTAGCCCAACCCCCCCACAGTAAGAACACACCCAGGGAACACTATTAACCCCTTCACTGCCCCCTGCAGGTTAACCCCTTCATTGCCAATGACATTTATACAGTAATCAGTGGACATTTAAATTTCTGATCGCTGAATAAATGTCATTGGTCCCAAAAAAGTGTCAAAATGTTCCGACATGTCCGCCCCAATATCGCATTACCGCTAAAAATCGCAGATCGCCCGCATTACTAGTAAAAAATTTAAAAAACATAAAAACCCCAGAAATGAATTCTCACCATCCGTAAACGCGGCCACTTTTGCGCAAACCAATCAATAAACGCTGATTGCAATTTTTTTTATCGCAAATATGAGGAATTATACAAATCGGCCAAAAACGGTGAAAAAAAATGTTTTTTTATATTTTTTTTTTGGATTTGAATTTTAGCAAAAAGTAAGAAATTTGGGTTTTTTTTGCAAAATGGTTGCTCTTCTTTTGTTTATAGCGGTGATCAGAAATGACGCAGAGGCGATCAAATACCACCAAAAGAAAGCTCTATTTGTGGGAAAAAAAGGACGCAAATTTTGTTTGGGTACAACGTCGCACTACCGCGCAATTGTCAGTTTAAGAGACGCAGCGCCGAATCGCAAAAAGTGCTCTGGTCCTAAAGTGGGAAATTCTTCCGGGACTGAAGTGGTTAAAAAATAAACAAAACGTCAGGTCCGACGTGAAGAAAAAAAAAATCGTCGTTTTTCGGCGTTATGCATCGGCGTTAGTGAGCGTCAGCATCAATAGGCGTTTTTTAAAAACAATCATCCCTCTGCTATTTTTCAACCTAAAAATGTTGGCGTCAAAAAAACGCCGGTTAACGCCGGTACAGTATTAGTTGGCGTTAGTTGGCGTTTTGCGGCGTCGGCGTCAAAAAACGCCAAAACGTTACAGCCTCAGAACGCACTGGCTGTAGGTTCTAGTTTCAGCTTACTAACGCTGACGCCATCTACAGCTCAAAAACGTCTGCATTTTTATGGGGCCATTGACTAACATGGAGAACTGCAAAAAACGCCAGAAAACGCCGGCGTCAAAAAACGTCCGTGTGTATGAGGCCTTAAAGTGGAACTTCACCCAAAAGGGGAAGTTCTGCTTGTTTGCACCCTCCCCTGCCACATTTGGCACTCTCTTTTTTTGGGGGTGGGTGGGTGGTACATGGTTATGAGTTTTGACAGGTACCTGCTCCCACTTCCATTTGGATTGCCGTGCCCCCCCTGCAGTCTTCTGGGACACATCACAGGTCCCAGAAGACTGAGGGACCATTCACTAAGCACGGTGCGGTTCATTCATGCACAGTAGGAAACTGGCTATTTGCCTTACTTAAGATGCCAGCTTCTGGACTCGAAGCCGATTGAAA
>BLSH010205977.1:1019513-1030138 GCA_018402905.1 Glandirana rugosa
TTTGTCATTTCAATCGGGTTAAAAAACCATATTACACTTTCTACTACAATGCGGCGCCCCCCCCCCCCCCCGCAGTCCTCTGGGACACATCACAGGTCCCAGAAGACTGAGGGACCATTCACAAAGCACGGTGCGTTTCAATCATGCACAGTAGGAAACTGGCTATTTGCCTTACTTAAGATGCCAGCTTCTGGACTCGAAGCCGATTGAAAAATCGTCTCAGGTGAGGACATGGCTGGATCCATGAAGAAGGTGAGTGTTCTCATATTAAAAGTCAGCAGCTACAGTGTTTGTAGTTGCTGACTATAAATTTTTTTGGGGGGGGAGGGGGGCGACACCAGATGTGTACAAAACATTTTTATATATACATGGTGTGAAAAAAAAAGATATATGAACTGCACGATTCTGGCCAAAATGAGAATCACAATTTTTTTGCTTAGAATAAAGATCATGATTATCTCGCGATTCTCGCGGCGTAACATCATCTTTCACATTATACCAAAAAATTGGGCTAACTTTACTGTTTAGTGTTTTTTTTGAAGGTGTCATTTTTCCCCAAAAATTTTGTTTGAAAGACTGCTGTGCAAATACTGTGTGACATAAAATATTACAACGATCACCATTTTATTCTCTTGGGTCTCTGCTAAAAAATATATACATATATATAATGTTTGGGGGTTCTAAGTAGTTTTCTAGCAAAAAATTATGATTTAACTTGAAATCAACAAGTGCCAGAAAAAGGTTTGGTCTTTAAGTGGTTAAACGGACCTACGTTTACAGAGTTCATTCCTTTGATCTAGAACAAAACATTGCAATGTTTATAGTTAACACTGAGGAATATTTTGAAACTTGGCAGACTGCCTGTTTTTTTGTTTTTTTTTGACAGCTCTGAGCGGCTCTGCACTTGTCACATAGAATCAAGGAAATGTCGGGTTGAGATTTTGTCAGGGAGGTTAATCGAGATCGCAATCTTTTAACGATTGATCGTGCAGCTCTAAAATAAATATATATATATACACACACACACACACACACACACACACACACACACACACACACACACACACACACACACAGTGGTGCTCATAAGTTTACATACCCTGGCAGAATTTATGATTTCTTGGCCATTTTTCAGAGAATATGAATGAGAACAAAAAGACATTATTTCTTTCACTCATGGTTAGTGTTTGGCTGAAGTAATTTATTATCAATGAACTGTGTTTACTCTTTTTAAATCATAATGACAACAGAAACTACCCAAATTACCCTGATCAAAAGTTTACATACCCCAGTGCTTAATACCGTGTATTGCCCCTTTAACATCAATGACAGATTGAAGTCTTTTGTGGTATTTGTGGATGAGGCTCTTTATCTTCTCAGATGGTAAAGCTGCCCATTCCTCTTGACAAAAAGCCTCCAGTTCCTGGAAATTCTTGGGCTGTTTTGCATGAACTGCACGTTTGAGATCTCCCCAGAGTGGCTCAATGATATTGAGGTCAGGAGACTGAGATGGCCACTCCAGAACCTTCACTTTATTCTGCTGTAGCCAATGACAGGTCGACTTGGCCTTGTGTTTTGGATCATTGTCATGTTGGAATGTCCAAGTACGTCCCATGCGCAGCTTCCTGGCTGATGAATGCAAATGTTCCTCCAGTATTTTTTGATAACTGCATTCATCTTGCCATCAATTTTGATCAAATTTCCTGTGCCTTTGTAGCTCACACATCCCCAAAACATCAGCGATCCACCTCTGTGTTTTACAGGCCTTGTTGACTCCTCTCCCAATGTAACATTTATAGTTGTGGCCAAAAAGCTCAATTTTGGTCTCATCACTCCAAATGACTTTGTGCCAGAAGGTTTGAGGCTTGTCTCTGCGCTGTTTGGCGTATTGTAAGCGGAATACTTTGTGGAATTGACATAGTAATGGCTTTCTTTTGGCGACTCCACCATGCAGCCCATCTTTCAAGTGCCCCCTTATTGTGCATCTTGAAACAGCCACACCACATGTTTTCATAGAGTCCTGAAGTTATTTGAGGGTTTTTCTTTGCATCCCAAACAATTTTCCTGGCAGTTGTGGCTGAAATTTTAGTTGGCCTACCTGACCGTGGTTTGGATTCAACAGAACCCCTCATTTTCCACTTCTTGATTAGAGTTTGAACACTGCTGATTGGCATTCTCAATTCCTTGGATATCTTTTCATATCCCTTTCCTGTTTTATACAGTTCAACTATCTTTTTCTGCAGAGCCTTTGACAATGCTTTTGCTTTCCCCATGACTCAGAATCCATAAACGTCAGTGCAGCACTGGATGAAAGATGCAAGGGTCTGTCAGGAGTCCAGAAACTCATTGACCTTTTAAACACACACTAATTACAAGCAAACAGATCACATGTGAGGATGGTTACCTTTAACCACTAGAGATCCGCGCTATAGACGAAAGAAGTCTACAGCGCGGATCTGAATATCCGGGTGGACGTCCATGGACGTCCGCCCCTTTACACGCCCCCTGTGCTCTCTGACAGGCGGCGGACTTGATGTCCGCTCCTGACCCGCGATCGCCGGCAAAGCTGTAGAACGGGGAACCACCAATGTAAACACGGCGGTTCTCCGTTCTGTTGAAGGGGACAAGCAGATCTACTGATCCCTGTCACTGGGATCAGTTAGATCTGTTATGTCCCGGCCAACCCCGCCCCCCCACAGTTAGAACACGCCCAGGGAACATTGTTAACCCCTTCACTGCCCCCTGCAGGTTAACCCCTTCACTGCCAATGACATTTATGCAGTAATCAGTGGACATTTAAATTTCTAATCGCTGAATAAATGTCATTGGTCCCAAAAATGTGTCAAAAATGTCCGACATGTCCGCCCCAATATCAAAGTCCCGATAAAAATCGCACATCGCCGCCATTACTAGTAAAAAAAAAAATAATAATTAAAAACGCCATAAATCAATGTCCATAGTTTGTAGACGCGATAACTTTTGCGCAAACCAATCAATAAAAATTGCGATTTTTTTTACCAAAAATATGTAGAAGAATATATATCAGCCAAAACTGATGAATAATTTATTTTTTATTTTTTATTTTTGGATATTTATTAGAGCAAAAAGTAAAAAATATTGTTCTTTTTTCAAAATTGTCGCTCTTGGTTTTGTTTATAGCGCAAAAAATAAAAACCGCAGAGGTGATCAAATACCACCAAAAGAAAGCTCTATTTGTGGGGAAAAAAGGACATCAATTTTAATTGGGTACAACGCCGCACGACCGCACAATTGTCATTCAAAATGCGACAGCGCTGAAACCTGAAAATTGGTCTGGGCAGGAGGGGGGTTTAAGTGCCCAGTAAGGAAGTGGTTAATAGCCATTCAAAACCCCTTTGTGTCAACTTGTGCGCATGTTATCAGGCCAAAATCACCAGGGTATGTAAACTTTTGATTGGGGTCATTTGGGTAATTTCTGTTGTCATTATGATTTAAAAGAGTAAACACAGTTGATTGATAAAAAAATGGCTTCAGCCAAACACTAACCATGAGTGAAAGAAATGTTTTTTTGTGTTATCATTCATATTCTCTGAAAAATGGCCAAGAAATCATAAATTCTGCCAGGGTATGTAAACTTATGAGCACAACTGTGTGTGTATATATATATATATATATATATATATATATATATATATAAAGCCCCTTTATTAGGTACACCTGTTCAATTGCTTGGTAACACAAATTGCTAATCAGTCAAATCACATAGCAGCCACTCAATGCATTTAGGCATCTAGACGTGGTGCAGACAACTTGTTGAAGCCGAGCATCAGAATGAGGAAGAAAGGGGATTTAACCACTTGCCGACCACCGACCACAGTCTGATGGCGACAAAGTGGCTCGATATCGCAAACCGCCGTCATATCCAACGGCGGCTGCGATATCCCGCACTGTGAGCACGCGCCGACGGAGGCGCACCCACTGTGTTCCGGGGGGCCAGGGAGCGGGTAGGACGGACTCGATCGCGGCCGGCTACCCGCGATGGCCCCCCCAAAGTGAAAGAATGGAGGTCCGTGTAAGTAAACACGGATCTCCGTTCTGTTAGAGGGGGAAGGGTTGTGATCACAGCCTTCCTGTATATGGAAGCTGTGACCACTCCTTTCCCCCTGCCAGCCCAGCCCACACACAGTTAGAACACGCCCAGGGAACACAGTTAACCCTTAGAGCGCCCCCTCCAGGTTAACCCCTTCACTGCCAATAGCATTTACACAGTAATCAGTGCATTTTTATAGCACTGATTGCTGTATAAATACCAATGGTCCCAAAAAAGTGTCAAAATGGTCCGACATGTCCGCTGCAATATCGCAGTACCACTAAAAATCGCAGATCGCCGCCATTACTAGTAAAACATAAAAAAATAAAAGAAATTAATTCTCATCATCCATAAACGCGGCAACTTTTGCGCAAACCAATCAATAATCGCCGATTGCAATTTTTTTTACCAAAAATATTAGGAAGAATATAAATCGGCCAAAACCAATGGAAAAAAAAGTTTTTTTTTTATTTGTATTTTAGCAAAAAGTAAGACATTTTATTTTTTTTTTCAATATTGTCGCTCTTCTTTTGTTTATAGCGGCGATCAGAAATGATGCAGCGATGATCAAATACCACCAAAAGAAAGCTCTATTTGTGGGAAAAAAAGGACGCACATTTTGTTTGGGTACAACGCCGCACGACCGCGCAATTGTCAGTTAAAGCGATGCAGTGCCGAATCGCAAAAAGTGCTCTGGTCCTAAAGTGTGAAATCCTTCCGGGGCTGAAGTGGTTAAAAGAGATGTAAAGAGGGAAGGGTTTTATTTACCTTAATGCATTCTTTGATGCATCTTCTGTGTGCAGCAGCTTCCACAGCACCCCCTAATTACTTACCTGAGCCCGCTCTTTATCCAGCGATGTCCACGAGTGTCTTAGCTGTCCAGGGCTCTCCTCCTGATTGACTGTGACACAGCAGCAGAACCACTGGCTCCCATGGCTGTCAAGATCAGTTAGCCAATCAGAAAGGAGGGCGGGGCCGGGGCAGAGCTCCATGTCTGACTTGGCTCGGGTGCCCCCATAGCAAGCTGCTTGCTGCGGGGGCACTCAAAAGGAGGGATGTGCCATGAGCAGCAAAGATGCAAATGAGAGGGGAGGATCCGGGCTGCTCTGTGCAAATCTAACTGCACAGAGGTGGTAAGTAAAACATGTTTATTATTGTTATTTTTATATAAACAAGACTTTTCATTCACTTTAAGGGACTTTGAACGTGGCATGGTTGTTGGTGTCAGAGTATTTCAAAAACTGCTCATCTACTGGGATTTTCACACACAATCATCTCTGGGGTTTACAGAGAATGGTCCGAAAAAGAGAAAATATCCAGTGAGCGACAGTTGTGTGGAGGAAAATGGCTTGTTGATGTCAGAGGTCAGAGGAGAATGGACAGACTGGTTGGAGATGATAGAAAGGCAACAGTAATTCAAATAACCACTCGTTACAACCAAAATATGCAGAACACCATCTCTGAATGCAACCTTGAAGCAGATGGGCTACAGCAACAAAAGACCACACTGCCACTCCTGTCAGCTAAGAACAGGTAACTGAGGCTACAATTTGCACAGGCTTACCAAAATTGGACAATAGAAGATTGGAAAAACGTTGCCTGGTCATCTAAATTTCAGCTATGACATTCAGATGGTGGGGTCAGAATTTGCTGTAAACAACATGAAAGCATGGATCCATCCTGCCTTGTATCACCGGTTCAGGCTGGTGGTGGTGGTGTTATGGTCTGGGGGATATCTTCTTGGCACACTTTGGGCCTCTAAGTACCATGTGAGCATCGTTTAAACATCACAGCCTACCTGAGTATTGTTGCTGACCATGTCCATCCCTTTATGACTGCAGTGTCCCTATTTTCTGATGGCTCCTTCCAGCAGGATAATGCACCATGTCACAAAGCCCCAATCATCTCACCACTGGACAATGAGGTCACTGCACTCCAATGGCCTCCACAGTCACCACATCTCATCCAATAGAGCACCTTTGGGATTTGGTGGAACGGGAGATTCACATTGTGGATGTGCAGCCAACAAACCTGCAGCAACTGCGTGATGCCTATCATGTCAATATGGACCAAAATCTCGGAGGAATGTTTCCGACACCTTGTTGAACTTATCCCACAAAGAATGAAGGCAGTTCTGAAGTTAAAAGGGGGTCCGACCCGGTACTAGCAAGGTGTACTATAAAGTGGCCAGTGTGTGTATACTGTACATTCACATCAGTCCCTGCACTCAAGAAGCTTACAATCTAAGGCCCCTAACTCACATTCATGCATACACATTCTAGGGCCAATTTGGACAGAAGCCAATTAACCTACTAGCATGTCTTTGGGGTGTGGGAGGAAACCGGAGTACATACATATATATATTATTATTATACAGGATTTATATAGCGCCAACAGTTTGTGCAGCTCTTTATAATATAAAGAGAGACAATACACCAGCAGTACAATTCAAAACAAAAGTGATAGAAGGGCCCTGCTCCTGCAAGCTTACAATCTAAGAGGGAGGGGCTGGTGAAACAAAAGGTAGGGGACTGTAAGGGATGAACTGATGAGGGGAGTAGAAGATTCCATTGTCAGCCGGAGGTAGGATAGGCCTCCCTGAAGAGATGAGTTTTCAGGGATCGCCTAAAAGTGGACAGAGTAGGAGATAGGCAGACAGATTGGGGTAGAGAGTTCCAGAGGATGGGAGAGGCTCTGGAGAAGTCCTGGAGACGAGCATGGGAGGAGGAGACAAGTAGAAGGTCTTGGGAGGAGCGAAGAGGACGGTTTGGGTGATATTTGGAGATAAGATTGGTGATGTAGCTCGGGGCAGAACTGTAAATGGCTTTGTATGTTATGGTTAGGGTTTTGAATTTTATTAGTTGGGCAATGAGATAGCATAGTATATTATGTATGTATGTATCATCTGTGCATTCTGCAGAATTAGTTTCCCCTTTTTATACTTCATGTAATAAGCTCTGTTAGGATCCACAGAGGACTTCAGGAGCAGCTCCGATTATTCAAGCAATTATTAAGTACTAATAGACATTGCTCTAGGTGCAAAAACTGCCCAGAACTGCCAGCTTGCCTGAGCTCCAGCAATCCGGATGAAGTCGGTTACACAGTTGGCAGCAGCGAGTGTTTCAGCAGAGATTTCTAGAAGAACTGGGTGGTTATCAGCCTGAAAGAAGCCAGAACACAGTTTACTTAATTTCAGTATTTCGATCAGCACAAAGGCCTATTCAGCCATGGCAAGCCTCACACTGCTGGCAGGATGCCACAGACAATGAAAGGCTGGCAAAGGATGGAGGAGGTCTGCAGCATACGAGTAACAGGCTCGACTCTGCCAGTAATCACTAGTCTGAATCAGCTCATTTCTGGTTTCTGCTGTTTTTGCACATAAAATATCATTGATCCACTAATCTCTGTGTCATAATCAGGGATTATAGAGTAGGAGTAACCGAATATTAACAGATTGTAAAAATAAGTATTAAAGTAAATGGAAGGTGTGCGCATGAACTGGAAATGTCTTTAAAAGAATAATTGAAGATGTAAAAATATACATAACTCCATACTTGAGTTAATAGTTTGGTTCCCTTATTACCATGTATCTCATGTCTACACTCATTTCTCCATTGTATCTATGGAAGGATCCATGGTAGTCTCATAGGATGGACTTCAAACATGTCAGCCTTTATTCATCTACATTACACGGTGGACTGATGGCACTAGTATTTTACACAATAAAGGTTCTTTGGGCCTTCTTTTCAGCTCACAGGAAGTGACATGGACACAGCATTTCTGGCAAGATCAACAGGTATTTTCTGTAGTCGCTGATAGTGTTCTTATCCCAAAAAAGATAACTAATGCAGCCTACACACCAATGACTGGAAAGCTGCAATATATAACATTTATGTTTTTAGGTTTAAACTAAGGTTGGTTAGGGCAGTCCAAAGCAATAAGAACCACCAGAATGCAGACCCGACTTTCGATGTTGCAGAGTAGATGAGGAAGAAGTTTCAGTGAAGGCAAAGCATTGATCAGGGTATACCGATCCCACAAAGACACCACAGGATCCACAGCTTCCACAAAAGGATCACTGTACCTGGAGATGAATCTGTCCAGTTTGTCCTGGAGGTTAGGAGGTTAATATCCGGCATTTCCCAGCAGGAACACAGGTCCAGGAACACCTCTGGGTGTAGAGATCTTCCTCTGAATGCAAGAGTTGCTGGCTGAGGTAGTTTGTCTACCAAAGTTGTAAGGTCAACCAAATCGCCCGAAGCTCAAGTAAATTGACCGGAAGATGAGATTCCTCCGGCAGGCCCCTGCACCAATTAAGTGTCCAGGACTCCTTCCCAGCTCAACGGGCTGGCATCAGTTGTAAAGATCTTGCATGAGACCAGAAGGAAGGATGGCCCATGAGCAGTCTGGTTCTTGGTGTCAGAAGAATTGGTCCATCCAGAGTTTCATGACAACAGTGGAGAATTTGAAGTTTCTCCTAAGCAAGAAAATAACCCTGACTTGGGCTGTATCCAGGGTGAGACCCAGATATTCAAGCAGTGAGTTAGTTCCAAAGCTGATTTCTGAAGGTTCAGGACCCAGCCGAACCTTTCCAAGGTCTAAACAGTTTGAGCTACGTTGGCCAGGACCTGTGCTGTCTGTGTAGAAAGGCTAGTACAAGGGCTGAAACTGAAGAGCCACAAACTGAAGTGCTGGTATCCCACAGCAAAACAAAGCAATTGTTGATGCATTGGAAAAATTGGGAAATGCCAGAATGCATCCTGGGTGTCCACAGCTCCTGGAATTCACCTCTTGCTCTCAAGCATCTGACATGTTGATAACCCAAATGTGCTCCGATGTGAAGAATTGTCCCCTAAACTTTGGAAATGGGAGCGCTCCCTCATGCTGAAAACAACTTCTCAGAGGGCTTGGGGGACATGGACATCCAAGCAGGGGCGTTGCTAGGTCTACAAAAGATCTGGGGCTAGAGCCCATAGCTGCGAAGTAAAGAAAGACCTACGTTTGGGCGGACGTAATAATAATAGTAATGAATATACATATATGTGTGTGTGTGTGTATATATATATATATATATATATATATATACGCACACACACACACACATACACAGTCTGCATTCCAGACTGGGACTTGCCTGCTAATTGCAGAACTGCACCCACCCTGTAAGAGACCCGGGGCTATGGGCCCCAGACTCGGGGCTATAGCCCCAATAACCACCCCCTAGCAACGCCTCTGCATCCAAGATTTGCAGGTGGATTGGGGGTCAGGCTTGGGCTAGGCTTTGGAATTTAGGAAGTGACCAATTGTCAGCGCAGATACTATGGTAACAACCAAAAAATAAATACACAGACCGAACAGGGGATGAGGGTCCCCTACAAATGCATGGATGTATGGTAATGGCTACTTATCCAATACAATGGGAGGGATCAAGTCCAGATAATTTCACACCAAGGCTGCGCTGGCCAGAAGTAGAAAGGGCTTCTGAAGAGACAAAAAGGAGAAGGCAGGCGCGTCTCTAAGTGTAAGTGTAAGCCTTCACTGTTTCCTTTGTGACAGCAACGAACTTTCCTGGTGCATCTTCATGGCAGCATACACATGGGTTGTGGCTCCGCCCCCACAACATGATAGGACTGGTTAACTATAAATCAAAGACAGACCCGGCTCACAGCATTCTCCTTTTTTTCCTCACCTGATCAGGTCTGGAGTCGCGAGGTATCCCTTACCGCTTGTCGCCCCAGCCAAGTTCAGCCTCTCTTGGTTGGAAGTCCTTCCTGTACAGTCTCTAAACGTGCTATATGGTTGGAGCCCCATTCTGGTGGTCTGGGGGGCATATTTGAGCTTCTCCTGGGTGGATGTCCTTCCTGTACAGTCTCTAAATGAGCGATATGGTTGGAGCCCGATGCTGGTGGTGCAGGCCTCTCAAAGAAAGCTTTAAACAAGCTTTGACGTAAGTGACAGTGTTTCCCTTTGCTTTCCATATGCTTTTAACTTCTTTTCTCTGTTTTGTGGGCGTTTGCCATTTCTAAGATGGCTGCAGCAGTGCAAGTATACTCTGAGCATGAGAGGCAGGAAGTGATGCGGTCTCTGTGACCAGTTTCCTGGCTAGAACTTCACCAAGATGATGATCTGAGTATGCTCAGGCACTGATCTCACTAATGGCAAAATGTGAGAGTTTTAAATGGTTTTATGACATTTTTGGGCAACACATGGTGGAGCTCTCTACTCATGCATGCTGGATGCTTATGTGCTCATTGTTTGCAGGTATGTTTTCCCTTTGTATGGTATTCATCTGGACTTTTCCTATCTCTTTCTCAGTGTTGCTCTGGGATCATTGTACTCTTTATGGCATTCACCTGGGCTCTTCCTATCCCCTTCTCAATGCTTGCTATGGGATCACTGTGTTAGGCTGTTTTTAAATTTAAGTCTGCTGCTTGCTCTGTTTCTATGGGGAACGCTGTCCAGTCAGACCACCCATTCTATTTAAGGTATAGGGATTAGGTAAGTAGTGAAGATCGAGAAAAAGAGAGCCAATATCTATAGTCCTATAAGGACCACA
>BLSH010205977.1:1037180-1047576 GCA_018402905.1 Glandirana rugosa
TCCCGGTATCAAACTTCTAGGGACCGGATTTAACTACTTCTTATCCATAATATCGTCTTTCATTTTTTATAACCCAAAAAAAAGGTTTTACAAAAAACAAATATCGCGTTTTTTATTTTTGGCGTTTCCACTCGTTTATGGTGGTTTTCTTTCGAGATAAACACCCCCTTTTTTCCTGCGGGTAAAATAAACCCATGCAGCGTGCGGGCGTGTTAAAAGGTAATTTCATTACGTCACGGCATAGCGTTTTTTACCGGACCAATATTTCCCCCATTTTGTAAGGTCCCAAGGGTTTTGTACCGGACAATCCCCATGAATTGGTGAAGTCGGGGCCTTCCTAAAGGTCGGGTACAACGCCGCACGACTGCGCAATTGTCAGTTAAAGCGACGCAGCGCCGAATCGCAAAAAGGGCTCCGGTCCTAAAGCTGGAAATCCTTCCGGGGCTGAAGTGGTTAAGTACCCCTAACAGGCCATGTTTTGGGAACCCTGGAATGTTTTACCCCCTTTATAACCAGGCCATTTTTTGCGATACGGCACTGCATTACTTTAATGGAAAATTGTGCGGGCGTGCGACGTACCCAAATAAAATGGGCGTCCTTTTTTCCCCCACAAATAGAGCTTTCTTTTGGTGGTATTTGCTCACCTTTGCGGTTTTTATTTTTTGCGCTATAAACAAAAAACATTTTGGAAAAAAAACCCAATATTTTTTACTTTCTGCTATAATACCTATTCTTCATCAATTTAGGCCAGGGATCTTCAAACTATGGCCCTCCAGTTGTTCAGGAACTACAATTCCCATCATGCCTAGTCATGTCTGTGAATGTCAGAGTTTTACAATGCCTCATGGGATGTGTAGTTCCGCAACAGCTGGAGGGCCGTAGTTTGAGGATCCCTGATTTAGGCCAATATGTACATATTTTTGGTATAAAAAAATCCCAATAAGCGTATATTGATTGCGTAAAAGTTATAGCATCTACAAATTATGGGATAGATTTATGGACTTTTAATTTTTTTTATTGTTTTTACTGGTAATGGCAGCGATCAGTGATTATTAGTGGGACTGAAACATTGCGGTGGAGAAACCTGACTCTCAGTGACACCTTTTGGGGACCAGTGACACCAATACAGCGATCAGTGCTAAAAAAAATGCACTGTCACTGTATACATGACACTGGCAGGAAAGAGGTTAACATCAGGGGCGAAGGTGGGGGATGGACTGACAGGAAGAACAAACAGATCACTGCTCCTGATTACTAGGAACAGAACATCTCTGTGTACTTCTCTGTCAGAACAGGGATCTGCCTTGTTTACATAGGCAGAACCCCGTTCTGCCTCTCTGTGGAGCAATCGCAGGTGGCCGGTGGACATTGGGTCCACCGGACCTGCGGATTGGCTCCCCCTACATGCCGCAGTGTATATACGGTCTTTGTCTTCGCTGGAGAGATTTCCCCTGACTTCCTGTCCTGGCGACTGCAGAACAAGAAATGAGGCTTCTTGATGACACAGGAAGCAATAAAATCCTGTCCAGTATACTGACCACCTCCCACTCTACCAAACACATGTGCTTTTGTTCTTTTCTATCTCTATCAAAGATATCTTTTTGATTTTTGTCCTTCTGATAACTTTTCATCATTTCAGAGTAAATCTGCTCAACAAGGCAAATACATCACTAAGGCTCCATGCACACTGAAGCTGATAAACGGCCGTTTTTGGTCGTTTGGGCATTTTTTTTTAACAGCCCAAAAACGCCACTTTATGTTATCCTATGTGTCCATGCACACATGGACGTTAATTGTCGTTTATCAGCAGTGGCGTTTTTGGGCTGTTATCTGAACGTCCTGAATTGGTGTTCATAAGTCGTTCTTTTGACCACAAAAAACGCTTAACGTCGCTAAATGCTCATAAACGCCGGTAAGCGGCTGTTTATCGGCGCCCGGCCTTTTTTGCAGTCAATGGAAGCTAATGAAGAAAAAAAAAAAAAAACGCTGATAAACGCCGGTAAACGCTGCTTACAAAACATTGCAAAAGAACGTCTCCTGCCCGATGCTGAGAGAGCCCAGATGGCGTCCAGTGTGCATGGTGCCTAAAACTTGGACATAGAATCTAACCCTTCTCTATTCAAAAGAAAGAAAAAAAGTTTTGGTTGGAGCTGGCCTTTAATAATAATAACAATAATAATAATATGACATTTATTTTATTACATATAAATTATGCTCACCGGCCACTTTATTAGGTACACCTGTTCAATTGCTTGGTAACACAAATTGCTAATCAGCCAATCACATGGCAGAAACTCAAAGCATTTAGGCATCTAGACATGGTGAAGATGACTTGCTGAAGTTCAATGAATGGGGAAGAAAGGGGATGAATGTGGCACGTTTGTTAGTGCCAGACGGGTTGATCTGAGTATTTCAAAATCTGCTGATCTACTGGACTTTTCACACACACAATCATCTCCCGGGTTTACAGAGAATGGTGCAAAAAAAGAGAAACTATCCAGTGAGCGGAAGTTGTGTGGTTGAAAATGCCTTGTTGAGGTCAGAGGGGAATGAGCAGACTTGTTCCAGATGATAGAAAGGCAACAGTAACTCAAATAACCACTCGTTATAGCCAAGGTATGCAGAATACCATCTCTGAATGCACAACACATTGAACTCTGAAGTAGATGGGCTACAGCAGCAGAAGACAACACCGGGTGCCACTCCTGTCAGCAAAGAACAGGAAATTGAGGCTACTATTTGCACAGGATCACCAAAATTGGACAATAGAAGATTGGGAAAACATTCCTTGGTCTGATGAATCTCAATTTCAGCTTAGTCATTCAGATGGTAGGGTCAGAATTTGATGTAAACATGAAAGCATGGATCTATCCTGCCTTGTATCAACGGTTCAGGCTGGTGTGTTGGTGTAATGGTGGGGGGGATATTTTCTTGGCACACATTGGCCCCTTAGTACAAATTGAGCATCGTTTAAATGCCACGGCCTACCTGAGTATTGTTGCTGACCATGTCCATCCCTTTATGACTGCAGTGTCCCCATCTTCTGATGGCTCCTTCCAGCAGGATAATGCACCATGTCACAAAGCTCCAATCATCTCACCACTGGACAATGAGGTCACTGCACTCCAATGGCCTCCGCAGTCACCACATCTCATCCAATAGAGCACCTTTGGGATGTGGTGGAATGGGAGATTTGTATCATGGATGTGCAGCCAACAAATCTGCAGCAACAGCGTGATGCTATCATGTCACTATGGATCAAAATCTCTGAGGAATGTTTCCAACACCTTGTTGAATCTATGCCATGAAGAATGAAGGCAGTTCTAAAGGTAAAAGGGGGTCCAACCCGGTACTAGGAAGGTGTACCTAATAAAGTGGCCGGTGTGTGTATATATATACAAATAGTGGGATGAATGTACCTTTACTCCTGCAGCAGCAGCCGGTCCAGTGGGGTCCACAGCTTGTATATGACACGGTTTTTCTCCTCGTACCACAAATCCCCATCCCACCGCATCACTAACAACCTGCACAAAGAAAAGGAACAAGAAAAAGCAGGTAATTACTAAACTGTGCATAGTTATTTAAGAAGCGCTCCAGGTAGGACAAACACTGCTGTTAAAGTGGAAATCATTTATTTTTTTTTTAATTTGGAAGGAGACCGGCTGTGTCTGCAGGAAAATAAAGCTACCTGCCTGCAGGCTTCTTTAGAAAGTACACTGAGCTGTGCATGTGCAGCTCGCTATATATTCTGGTACTGAGTCTGTGTGCAGGGATGAATAAAGTCCTGTGTATACATGGAAGTTAAGCCATTATTTCAGGCAGTGGCGGCCCATAATGCAGGGAGCATGGGCGCTCCCCCCCCCCACACCCATGTGTCCGGCCCCCTCATCTACATGCGGAGCGCTGGACGCATGGATTCCAATCAGGGTTTTTTTTTAAGCACAGGATTAGAGCCAGAGGCTCTAATAGGCTTCAAAAAAGGGTGGGCCCTGGGCACAGAGCACTGCACCCCGATTCCCCGAGCCCTTGCATGTTACTTTAAAACATAACTGAAGGCAAAACGTTTTTGTTGCTTTGGATAGAGTAGAGAGGGATTAGAGCCCGTTAGTTGTTATTGCTGTCTGTGCCCCCGTTAAGGAGATTCACCCTCTCTATTTGTCCCGTTTACCATTATCATTGGAAGTGAAAGTAAAAGAAAATCCCAAATTTTGGGTTGTCCCCAGAAAAGTAAAAGAAGGGCAATCTTCCATCAGGGACACTAGTTCTGGTGACCTGGGGGCCCCAAGGAATTCCCTTAATTTGTAGAGATTTCCCTCTCACTTCCTGTTTGGCTATGGGACAGGAAGTGAAGGGAAATCTCTGCAATGGGACACAGATGGTGAAAAAAATACCTGACAGGGGTTAAAACCCTCCCTTGCTCTATCCAAAGTGAAAAAAAATAAGTTTTTCCTATAGTTCTACTATGAAGCCTCATTCACACAGGGCACACTATACCATACACCCCCATGCAGGGTTGTGTTTACCCACATAGGGATGCATAGGTGTTCCATGCATCCCCATGTAGGCAGTCCAATTATTGTCTATTGGGTCCTAGCAGCTGCAGGAAAACTGATGTTGCTCCCAATATGACATCTGTATGGGTGCAGGTGCATGTCCCCGAATGCAGACACTGAGTTCAGGGACATGCACCCGCGCTCACACAGATGTCATATTGAGACACAGCAGTTGTGTCCATGCAGCCGCTGCATCCCAATAGATGCCAATGGGACTGCCTGAACAGAGATGCAGGGAACACCTGTGCATCCCTGTGTTGGTTTAGCAAAGCCCTGCATGGGCATACGTTATAGTACACCCCGCGTGAACAAGGCCTAAGTTGCAACAGTACATGTGACCTGCTGTTTAACAGTTATTTTACAAAGTTGAGGCAAATATTGCTGCTGGATTGAACTGCAATATGTGCAAAGGATAGTTTGTTCTCCAATGAATGCAGAGGCAGGACTTTTTTGGAGTCAAAGCAGACCTAGGTAAATAGTCTATGCATTAAGGTGAAAAAACCTTCTGTAGTGCAGCAGCCCCCTTTGACTTACCGCAACCCGATCGTTCCAGCAACGGGGACAAGCACAGCAACTCCAGCCAGTCCTGATTGGATAGATTGATAGCAACGCAGCCATTGACTGTCAATCAAATCCAATGACATGGGAGCCGGGGGGTGCCCCCATGTAAAGCGGCTCTCCAACGGGGCACTCGAGAAGAGGAGGAGCCAGGAGCACCGCTGAGGGACCTCAGAAGAGGAGGATCGGGGCCGCTCTGTGCAAAACCAACTGCACCGAGGAGGTAAGTATAACAAGTTTGTTTTTTTTTGTTTTTTTTAAATCAAACGTTTAGATATCCTTTGAGCCTAGGGTCACACTAGTGCACAGCAATGTGCTGCCATTTAGCAGATACGTGGGAGTGCAATTGTTAATGGCACCCCTATGCATTAGCAAACACAGCACCCCATAAAGGCACAGCTTTACGGCGAAAGTGAGTCGATCTCAGCAATTATTATACATAGTTAAGGTAGTACTCTTAGGTGTGTCCTACTCACAGTCAGGGTCTTCCTTATATATGGTGCCCCAGGGGCCAGGAGCTCATCCAGTGTGACTGGCCTCTTTAAAACTACATGATAAAAGAAAAAAACAACAATAAACATATTAACAATACAGATCAGTGCACGGAGAAAAAGCATTTACAGTCAAAAACAAAAAAAAAGGATGTGCTGGCCCATGATAATCAACAGATACTTGTATATAGCTGGGGTAGGACTGGTTGCTTAGAATAAAGCCCTTTCCTGGACATGTACTTTATACTGTGCTTCCCCAAAAATAAGACCTACCATGAAAATAAGACCTACTGTTATTTTCCAGGAGGGCTGCAATATAAGCCCAACCCTGAAAATAAGCCGTAGTTTAAAGTGCTTGTAAAAGCCTATAATGCTCTCTATTGCAGTACAGTAGTATATAATGTACAATGTATGTGTTTCTGTAATCTAATTGTGTCAAATACCTTCGGTACCACTACTCTCCTCCTCTTCTCCCAGCTGTCAGCGGGGGATCTCGGGCTTCTGGCGGGTCATGGAAGTGCCAAGCAGCGCTGTACCAAAGGTATTTGGCACAATTATATTACAGAAACGCACACATTGTACATTATATACTACTGTAATAGAGAGGATTATAGGATTTTACAAGCATTTTAACTCACACTGGGGATTCCCGACAGCCATGGAGGGAGAGAGGGAGAGAAGACAGCACATTGCATGATAAGACCTACCCCGAAAATAAGGCCTAAGGTGTCTTTTGTTGCCAAAATTAATATAAGACCCGGGATTATTTTCAAGGGAAACACGGAAATAAAAGTATTAGAATTTCTGTATTTAGTCCATAAAGCAACAACATATTCTGTAGCATTGTACAGCAGGGTTACTACAATTTTCAATGTCTACTTTTCTACAACTTACTTATCCCACTATTGTACTGCGAGCTGTAAAATTCACTTTTAGTAGGGGCTCCCTACTGAAAATGATTTTAAAAGGTTTTTCCAAGGAAAAAGGTTGACAAACGTTGGCTTAGCTAAAAAAAAAAAAAAAAAAGTAAAAGTATAAAATAATAAAATATAAACATAAAATAAATAAACAGAAATGAATGTCAATTTGCTATTTACCAATAAACCTTTATGATGAACACATGCCTGTTTGATGTGCAGTATTCCTGTATTCCCCTTATAGATGACATTCTAGCATTCATTTTTCTTTTAACTTGTCATGTAAATAGAAAGCTTTTATTACTCCCTGTGACATCATCATAAGTCTTGTAAAATTCTAGCAGGGGTAGTAGCTAGGAGCTCAATTTTTACTTACACAGGCATGCTTCCAGAACTACATCTCCCAAGAGCCTGCTCACACACTAGATACAGGGAAAGGGCTCTTAGCAAATGTAGTTCTGGCAGCATGCTTGTCTAGGCAGCGGCACTGTTTTTATGGAAACTAAATAAACAGCAGAGAGGGGCAGAAGCAGGGAAAGTCCACCCGGCAGGGCTGACAATGCTGGTTGGGATTTCAGTGCAGAAAAGGCATTGGAATTGATGTACTAAAAGTGGAGAGTGCAAAATCCGGTGTAGCTCTGCTTATAAACAGCTTCCAGGTTTTATTGTCAAAGCTTCATAGAACAAGCTTAGAAAATGATTGGCTACAATGCAGAGCTGCACCAGATTTTGCCCTCTAAACCAACCCCGCTGTGTTGTCAGCCAAAACAGGAAGCTAGAAGCACACTGGATTTCTGGAACATCAACAACAGGTACTTCTTGTACTTGCAGCATTTTTAAAAACATGCTTAAATTCTGCACTCCTGTGACCCATTTTCAGCAGACAGTGGGCTGAAGCTTCCTGTCGACTGACGTCACAGAGCCAATCCAGGCTCGGGCAAGATCGCGATAATGAAGTTGGGATCCGCCCACATGCCTGGACCGGCACTCGGCCCATGGCTCTCAACAAGCTGCCCTCTACAGCCCAGCGAGGGGGGGGGGCAGAGCAGAGAGACGGTGACTGACAGCCAGCAGCTCTCTGATCGGGGAGCCCTGAGAACCGAGTGATCGGCGGTGCTTGATCACTCAGTTCTCAGTGTTAGAGCCAGACGGATGCTGCATCCACTTAGGCAAGTATGATTTTCATTTAAATAAGCATGTATTGGACAGATGTACCCAATATTTCGTTTTTCTTTATTTTGCCCAACACTTTAACATGCAGTAAAATGTGATTTTTTTACAGCAATGCACTAGTAGGAATGGGACTGCATACAGTAAATTCGTTGTTTCTTTTGTCATTTTTAGCTGTGTTTTATAAAGTGCCCTTTCGACATAGCTCATTCTGTGGCCTGTGTGTGAGTTTGTGGTTTTTTATCTCTGACAGCAGATTGTAAAAGACACAGGATAAAAATACAGAGGGTTGCACAATGATTGTGTTCGCCCAACACATCCACCAGTGACCGATGATTGACAAACACTTAGCAGAGGAATGTTGTGAAGGTTGGCAGTTTTCCTGTATACATTGCAGGGTCAGGGAGTGTGAAAGCCTATATACTGGTTTAACCAGATGTAAGCTATCAACTAACCACAGTGACATTTAAAGGGACAATAAATCTTAAACAGGCACTGTAATCTCTAAAGGGAATGTATAGGTTATTTTTTTGTATTCTCTTTATTATGCTAAGGCCCTAAAAGTAACATTTAAGAAAAAAAGTAATTAAATATGGATATTATTTGTTCTATGTATTACCTTTATTTACACCAATCCACTGGTGCAGCTCTCATGGTTTCCAAATTCAAAATCTTCTGTTTTAGAAATACTGTTAACAGAACCCAATAGCTCAAGGTTTAATGTACACACAAGTGAACAGTCAGTGCAGTGGCTCCTCCCCCTCCCTCCCAAGAAATCTGTTAGGGGTTTTAATGAAAGACAACTGAAATGACATAAGATTCTGGACACCTGACCACCATGAGATATTGGTATGAGATTGTTGAGCATTCATTCCAAAACCATGGGGCATTAATATGGAGTTGCCCCCCCCCCTTCACTTCCTTTGTGGCTATAACAGCTTCCACTCTTCTGGGAAGGCTTTCCAAAAGATTTTGGATTGTGTTTGTGGGAATTTGTACCCATTTAGCCAAAAGAGCAATTTCTGCCGCATAAATGGGTGTTCCACTTCATCCCTAAGCTGTTCAGTAGGCTTGAGGTCAGGCCTCTGTGTGGACCACTTGAGTTCCTTCACCCCCAAAATTTGTGGGAATTTGTACCCATTTAGCCAAAAGAGCAATTCCTGGCTCATAAATGGGTGTTCCACTTCATCCCTAAGCTGTTCAGTAGGCTTGAGGTCAGGGCTTTGTATGGACTACTTGAGTTCCTTCACCCCCAAAATCCTCAAACCATGTTTTTATGGAGCCGCGGACTTTGTGCCGAGTTTGGAAGGGCACAAGTATTTAAAATGTCTTTTATGTTGTAACAATACATAAAGAAATCAAAATGATCAAAAATGGAACATCAAAACAATAAAATGGACCCCAAACCATAACTAGGAGTGCAAACCTGTGGAGCAGAAGTGATACATTGCTCAATGTACTTACCAGACCTCGGATTGCAGAGCACTACAGGGGGGCTGTTGCTGAGGGCGGGGCTGCTGCTGAAGTATCCACTACTACTGCTGCTGGTCATACTGCTCCGCCGGACTGCCGAAGCAACTTTCACCTCGCTGTTGGGGCTCACTACAAAACAGAGATCACAAGTCAGTTTCATCCTCTGCTCCAACTGTTCAGTTAAAACAAATAAATAAAACCTAAATTCTGCCAAAACAGATATATATATTTCTTGGCCTGTTGTCAGGGATGGGAAGAGACATGAGATCAGGGCTGGACTTTGGCATAACTGCCCATCAGTCTCTGACATCAACTTTTTTTTTTTTTTTTTAGTTTCTTTTGGTTGTAAGATGATTGTGAGTTTCCATGAACTGCTCAATGGAAACCCCCCTACAACATTTCAATGGTATTTAAAGCAGGGCTTTGTCCAGGCCAGCAGACAACTTTCAATTCCTTTTTTTTTTTTTAGCCACTGCTTGGCGGATTTTCTAGTGTGCTTTGGACCAGTGTCATGTTTCTATGAAATAAACTAAAATAGTTTTGTTATACAGGGTGGGCCATTTATATGGATACACCTTAATAAAATGGGAATGGTTGGTGATATTAACTTCTTGTTTGTGGCACATTAGTATATGTGAGGGGGGAAACTTTTCAAGATGGGTGGTGACCATGGCGGCCATTTTGAAGTGGGCCATTTTGAATCCAACTTTTGTTTTTTCAATAGGAAGAGGGTCATGTGACACATCAGACTTACTGGGAATTTCACAAGAAAAACAATGGCGTGCTTGGTTTTAACGGAACTTTATTCTTTCATGAGTTATTTACAAGTTTCTGACCACTTATAAAATGTGTTCAAGGTGCTGCCCATTGTGTTGGATTGTCAATGCAACCCTCTTCTCCCACTCTTCACACACTGATAGCAACACCGCAGGAGAAATGCTAGCACAGGCTTCCAGTATCTGTAGTTTCAGGTGCTGCACATCTCGTATCTTCACAGCATAGACAATTGCCTTCAGATGACCCCAAAGATAAAAGTCTAAGGGGGTCAGATCGGGAGACCTTGGGGGCAATTCAACTGGATATGCGAAATTGCTACATGATGATGTGTTTCCCTCTTTATGCCCTGAAGCTGGCACATTCCCTGAGTTTTTCCAGCAAGATGGTGCACCACCACATTATGGGTGTCAGGTCCGAGCATTCCTAGATAAACAGTTTCCTGGAAAGTGGATTGGTC